>CAWUFW010000534.1:2610000-2818377 GCA_963921515.1 Calotriton arnoldi
TTCAGTGAATTTCAAAGGTTTTGTAAATGACAATTTTTAAATGTATTAATTGTTATATTAATTTTTTTCATACTGATTTACTACATTTTTAGAAACAATTTTTTTTACATATTTTATTTTTTAAATTACATTATACATTACATTACAAAAAATACTTTCTCAGAATGAATTACTTTAGTTTAAATACTTTGCAGATAGGCAATAGACTTTTAAGTACAGTAGTTACAGTTGTTGCAATGGGCAACACATTTTCAAACACAATGCAACATTCAGCTCAATGTGAATTTCTAGTTAAATGCAATTAGTTACTTTATGGATTACTTTTGTAACCACAGGACTGGATCCTAGATTCAGTCCTGGTACATCTCCTGTAAACAGTTGAGTAAAAGCGTTTTGGTTACAGTCGTGATTTTTAAGGAATATTATTGTATTTTAAAAGTTGACACTTAGAAACTTTTTCTCATAGAATCACCAATGTTATCCTATGGAAGGAAATTCACTTAGCAGGTAAAAACTGTTATCGTTACTTTTTCTTACTCAGTGTTGGATCCTGGATCCAGCACTGGTGCATCTCCTGTAAACAGTTGAAAAAATGCGTTTAAGTCATACAGGCGATTTTTAAGGAATATTTGTAGTTTGTGAAAATCAACACTTTGAAACTTTTTGCTGAAAACCAGTCAATCTTAGCCTATGAAGGAAATTCAAGTTACCGGTAAGTACGGTTAAAATTACTTTTGAGGATCAGTACTGGGCTGAAAGATGCAGCACTGAGGTCTCTCCTGATAACAGGTGAGTAAATCGGAATTCGTATTTCGGCTGATTTTAGAGGAATATTTTAAAGTTCCAAAACTCCACACTTAGAAGAATTTCCAAGTGAAACCAGTCAATGTTAGCCTATGGAAGGAAATTCAAGTTACTGGTAAGTACGGTTAAAATTACTTTTCAGGACCAGTACTGGGCTGAAAGATGCAGCACTGAGGTCTCTCCTGATAACAGGTGAGTAAATCAGAATTCGGATTTCGGCTGATTTTAGAGGAATATTTGTATGTTTCAAAAATCAACACTTAGAAACTTTTTCAGCAAAAAGCAGGCAATGATATCCTATGGAAGGAAATTCAAGTTACTGGTAAGTACGGTTAAAATTACTTTTGAGGATCAGTACTGGGCTGAAAGATGCAGCACTGAGGTCTCTCCTGATAACGGGTGAGTAAATCGGAATTCGTATTGCGACTGATTTTAGAGGAATATTTTAAAGTTCCAAAACTCCACACTTAGAAGAATTTCCAAGTGAAACCAGTCAATGTTAGCCTATGAAGGAAATTCAAGTTACTGGTAAGTACGGTTAAAATTACTTTTGAGGATCAGTACTGGGCTGAAAGATGCAGCACTGAGGTCTCTCCTGATAACGGGTGAGTAAATCGGAATTCGGATTTCGGCTGATTTTTAGAGGAATATTTTAAAGTTCCAAAACTCCACACTTAGAAGAATTTCCAAGTGAAACCAGTCAATGTTAGCCTATGGAAGGAAATTCAAGTTACTGGTAAGTATGGTTAGAATTACTTTTCAGGACCAGTACTGGGCTGAAAGATACAGCACTGAGGTCTCTCCTGATAACAGGTGAGTAAATCGGAATTCGTATTTCGGCTGATTTTAGAGGAATATTTGCACAATGGTGAAGGGAGGGGGCGGGGCCTGAGGTTACATCTGTGCAAACGCGCCCCGTGGCGCGTTTTAAGTTGGGGGATTAAGTCCCCTTGAATCCTGAGGGTGCCTAGGGGCCAACTAGCCCACCAGGAACCTCCAATATGCGCCAGGGGCTGCGTTGCAGAGACGTGTAGAGAGGCCACACCCCTTTTTACACCTCTCTGCAACGCAGCTCTGTGGCGCTTTCTGGATGTACCTGTTGGGCTAGTTGGCCCCCAGGGACCCTCAGGATTGAAGGGGATTTAATTCCCATCTTAAAACGCGCCACAGGGCCTGTTTGCACACATGTCACCTGAAGCCCCGCCCCTCCCTTCACCACTGTGCAAACGCGCCCGTGGCGCGTTTTAAGTTGGGGGATTAAGTCCCCTTGAATCCTGAGGGTCCCCGGAGTCCAACTAGCCCACCATATACCTCCAAAAAGCACCACAGAGCTGCGTTGCAGAGAGGTGTAAAAGGGGTGTGGCCTCTCTACACGTCTCTGCAACGCAGCCCCCTGGCGCATATTGGAGGTTCCTGGTGGGCTAGTTGGCCCCAGGGACCCCAAGTATTCAAGGGGAATTCGTTCTCCTCTGCAAACGCGCCAGGGGCGCGTTTGCAGAGTGGTGAAGGAAGGGGCGGGGCCTGCGGGCCCGATCGTTTAAAAAAAAATAATAATAATTTTGTCCCCTGAAGGGGGGCTGTGTGGCCCCCTTCCTTTTTCCTGTTTTTATGCCCTGGGGACCCCATCCCCCAGGGCCTTACCCCTTTTTTGAATTTTTAATTAAAAAAAACGGGAAGAGGGCCGCGTGGCCCCCTTCCCTGGGCCTGTATTGGCCCCGGGGACCCCATCCCCCGGGGCATGGCCTCTATATTTATTATTTTGAGGGGGCAGCGTGGCCCCCCTCCTCTGGCCATTTAAGGCCCCGGGGACCCCATCTCCCGGGGCCGGCCTTTACGTTGTTTTTTTCTTTTTTTTTTTTTTTTTTTAATTTAATTTGTAGAGGAGGGGGCCACGTGGCCCCTCCCGAGCCACTACTTGCCCCGGGGACCCCATCCCCCGAGGCTGGCCCTTTCCGTTGGGGACTGTGGGGGGGTCCCCAATCCCCCACAGTCCCGCCGGCTCCCCACGTCCCTTGGGAGCCGGCATTGCTGTTCCCACATGGGGAGCAGCTGACATGCTGCTCCCCATGTGGAAAAGCAATCGCTTTGGATATTGGAAGAGAGAGCAGGTTTCCTGCTCTCTCTTCCAATATCCAAAGCAGTTTGCTATGGCAGGACGGGAGCCGCAAGGCTCCCGTCCTGCCATAGCAAACTACAGTGTCCCGGGGGTAGGCACCCCGGGACACTGCAGGAGCCGGCCCTGGGGGGTGGTGGTCCCCAGGGCCATCAAGGGCTCCAGGAGGGGGCCGCGCGGCCCCCTCCCATTCAGTACACAGCCCCGGGAGGTGGTGGTCCCCGGGGCTCTGGGGTCCGTAACGGACCCCCATATTAAAATGTTTAGTGCCCCGGGAGGTGGCGGTCCCGGGCGTGTGGGGGGGCTGGAGCCCCCCCCACACTGGTTTTATTTTTAATTTAAAAAAGCCCCGGGGAGGTGGTGGTCCCCGGGGCTGCGGGAGGGCTCAGAGCCCTCCCGCACCATTTTTTTAAAAAAGCCCCGGGGGGTGGCGGTCCCCGGGGCTTGGGGGGCCCTTTGAGGCCCCCCACACATTAAATTATCCCCCCCCACCATGCCCCCGGGACTTGGGCCACCCGGGGGCCAATTAACATCAAAGCGCGGGAGACCGCGCTTCGATTTTTTTTTTTTTCGGCAGGATTCGCGCACCCTGAGCGCATCCTGCCGATTTAAAAAAAAAAAAAAAAAAAAAAATGCTTTTTTTTGCCCAGGGGGTCCTTGTGGGACCCCCTGAGCAGGCCTAGGGGGTTAGGGTGTTTCTACCCTGCCCCCTTTGTGCGTTTTGCGCACTTGTTTCTTTTTTTTTTCTCGGCGGGATACGCGCACCCTAAGCGCATCCCGCCGATTTAAAAAAAAAAAAAAAAAAAAAAACTTTTTTCTGCCCAGGGGGTCCTTCGGGTTGAAGTCAGCTCCCTGAGTGTTTACCAAATGCATGGCATTAGTAGCAGCTGCTCTAAGGCGACGGGGAATGTTTGTTTACCCTTACCTCGATGACTGGCTTCTGAAGGGCCCATCCCCCCCAGTGTGTGAGGGCCCACTACCAACGCTGCCTAGACATTTGCCAAAGGCTGGGCCTTCATGTCAATTTCGAGAAGTCAGTTCAATATCCTATTCAAAGAATCCACTATCTGGGCGCAAAAATGGACTCCGCCAAAGTGTTTCCTTCGGAGGAGAGACTATCATCTATCACTCTGAAGTGCAAGCAGATCCTTCGCACTACGTCTCCTTCAGTTCGGCAAGTTGCCTCTCTCCTGGGGTAGATGGCATCCTGCAATTTCTCGTCCCCAATGCCAGGCTGAGGATGCGTCCTTTACAGCAGGATCTGGAGGACAAGTGGGATAAACGAACCGCTCAATGGAACGACAAGATCCATCTGTCGAGAGCAGCCAGATCATCTATTCCATGGTGGATGCGACAGGAAAACCTCTTGGTGGGAGTTCCATTTCTACAGCCTCCTCCAACGCAAACGCTGATCACAGATGCTTCCCTCCAGGGTTGGGGAGCGCACAGGAGGTCTCTCCAAACTTGAGGTTGGTGGTCGGCAAAAGGGCAGATGTATCACATCAACATGTTGGACATACGGGCTGTGCATCTAGCCCTCAAGGCTTTTCTTCCCTCCATCCAGACCAGTTCCATAATAGTCCAGCAGGACAATACGACCACCATGTACTATCTATACAAACAAGGAGGGACTCTATCACGTTCTCTGTCCCTGGAGGCTCAAGCCCTCCGGCATTGACTCCTAGCAAGGAAACTGTCGATTACAGCGGTACATCTACCAAGAGAGCAAAACGCTCCATCAGATTCCCTCAGTCGCCACTTCGACGATCGACAAGACTGGGTTCTACACGACAAAGTGGTAGAAAGCATTTTTCGAGAGTGGGGATCCAAGCATCGACCTTTTCGCGGACGAGACATAAAAAAAAAATGCCACGACTTCGCGTCAAGGTTCTACCGACCAGGATCGAGAGTGAATGCCCTTTTGACCAACTGGTCAGGGGGCTTTGTGTACGCTTTTCTCCCTCTCATCCCGAAGGTCGTAACCAAGCTCTCCCATTCCAGGGCGAGAATGATTCTGATCGCTCCAGACTGGCCACGACAGTGGTGATACCCGGACCTTCTTCACCTATCGGAATGGTCACACAAGAGGCTGCCGTGCAGACCGGATCTGCTGTCCAAGATGAACAGGAGCATTCATCACCCCAACCTTCCCTCGCTGAACTTGGCAGCATGGATCCTGAGGTTCTCCAGTATGGACACTTAGGGCTTCCTCAGGACTGCATGGGCATTTTGAAAGCAGTGAAAAGGCCGCCTACAAGACACTCTTATGCATTTAAATGGAAACTGTTAGAAATGGGGGTCTCTAGTTGGCAGAGGTAGGTACCTTTGTCCAAATAGGGGCCCTTGCTTCTAGTCAGGGTAAGGGGGATACACTCCCAAAATAACCCCTGCTTTACCCCCTTGGTAGCTTGGCACGAGCAGACAGGCTTATCTCAGAGGCAGTGTGTAAAGCATTTGTGAACACATACAGTAATACAGTGAAAACACTACAAATGGACACCACACCAGTTTAGAAAAATAAGTAATCTTTATCTAAACCAAAACAAGACCAAACGACAAAAATCCACAATACAGTATCAAAAATATCCTTAAAAATAGGTTGTTCACTCAAATCAAGCTTCCAGCAACAAATAACTCCACCTAGAGTCATTAACGACGTCGTAACAGATGAAGATCCCAAAGAACGGTGCCGACCGCGAGGTGCGCAGCGTCGGGCCCAGAGTCGAGCAGACCCACAAAGAACAGTACCTTGGAATTGATGAAAGCAACGGCGGTGCACGGCGTCGGGGAGGTGATGCTTCGTTGACGCCTGCGGCATTGGTTCCTTACGACCCCAGGGGAGGTGAAGCCTCTGTTCCTTACTGCGGGGCAGGGGAGGTGAGACGTCTGTTCCTTACTGTGTCGGGGAGGTGACGTCATGATGGCGTCGAGGCGGCGGTGCGATGTCGATGAATTCAGGAGTCGCCCATGTCGAGGATTGGCTCCGCGTTGATGAAGCACCGGCGTCGGTGCTGCGGTGCGAGTCGGGACGTTGCGTCGTGGACGTCGCAAGCAGTGTCCTCGGCTCCGGTGCAGGCAGCGACCTTGCTGATGGCTTCAGAGTCGATGCGGCACAGCGTCAGCAGGCGTCGGGCCTACGGTGCAAGTCTGGGCGGTGCGTCGTGCTCTTCACGAGCGGTGCCCACGGCTTCGGTGCAGGTTACGGCGTTGCTCGCCAGCGTCTGTTGCAATTTCCTTCTGTGGCAGCTGAAACAGCAGTTCCAGATGCAGAGAGACGGAAGGGATGAAGTCTGTGTCCCTGAGACTTCAGAACAGGAGGCAAGCTCAGTATCAAGCCCTTGGAGATCTTTTCTTCAAGCAGGTGACAAAGCAAATAGCAGTCTTTTTTTCTCCTTTCCTTGGCAGCAAGCAGCCACTGCAGGCCAATACCAGACAGCAAACAGCACAGGGGCAGTATTTCTCATCAGCTTATCCGGCTCTTCTCTTTGGCAAAGGTTCCTCTTGATTTCCCAGAAGTGATCTAAAGTTCTGGGGTCTGGGCCCCAATATTTATACCACAATATTCTTTGTTCTCTGAAGGCAGAGTGTGTCTGTACCCAGCCAAAACCAGTTCTGTCTTCACTGGTGCAGCTTCCTGTCAGGAGGTGTAGACCGCATTGTTGAAGGCAGACCAGGCTCATGCAGGTGAACTTAAATCTCCTCCCCCCTACTCTAAATGCAGCCCAGGTCTATTCAGCCCAGCCCTGACTCAGACTTCTGGAGCCACTGCCCCTCTCCAGCCCGTCATCCAAAAGCCAAACATGCAATAAACAAACCTAGCAGAGGCACACTGGATGGTTAGGCAAGAAAATACCTACTTTCTAAAAGTGGTATTTTCAAACCCAGAATACAAAAATCACCCTCACTAAAAGATGCACTTTAACATTCTGAGTTCAGGCATACTAAACTTTACTTTTCTATCTTGTTCCCAGGGTCAGTTATGTTTATAAGATGTTATAAACACACTCCCCATTCTGTCCTATGGGAACAGATAGCCTTGCAATAGTGAAAAACGAAATTGGCAGTATTTCATTATCAGGACATGTCACACACATCAGGGCATGTCCTACCTTTCACATACAATGCACCCTGCCCACAGGGGTACCTTGGGCCTACCTTAAGGGTGGCTGATATGTAGAAAAGGGAAGGTTTAGGGACTGGCAAGTGTGTGCACTTGTCAAGTCGACATGGCAGTCCCAGACTGCACACAGGCTCTGCAATGGCAGGCCTGAGTCACATTTTACAGGCTGCTTTGGTGGATGGCACAACCAGTGCTGCAAGCCCACCAGGAGCATTTGATTTAAAGGCCCTGGGCACACACAGTGGACTATAGTAGGGTCTGACAAGTAAATCAAATAGCCAATCATGGAAACACTAATCCATAACAATAATTTATAAAGGGAGCACTTGCACTTTGGCCCTGAACAGCAGTGGCAAAGTGCCCAAAGCATCTAGACCAGCAAAAATGGAGTCCAACACACAGCAAAACACAGGAGGTTAAGACAAAAAATGGAAAGGAGACCCACGCCAATGGTGCCAGGTCTAACAAAAGTTTCTATTTGTGGTGTGTACAGAATGGTTTTCAACCTACCAAGGGCCAAGAGGAGGTGATTTTACCCCATCTCCTCCATTTAGCCAAGTCTGGCCTGAAATTCTCTTCCCCATAAGGGTACACCTGGCGGCCATTCCGGCATACAGGCGGTCTTTCTCAAACGTCCTTTTTCCGGTTGCAAGTAGTAAAGGATTTCTTGCAAGGGTTAAAGAAGGTTTATCCTCCTATCCGAGCTCCTTCACTTCCCTGGGAGCTGAATCTGGTTCTGTCCAAACTCATGGCTCCTCCTTTTGAGTCTATTCACAAAGCATCCCTCCAACACCTTACATGGAAGGCTGCCTTTCTAGTAGCAATCACGTCTGCACGGAGGGTGAGCGAGATACAAGCGCTCTGTTCTAAGGAACCGTACACGGTTTTTCACCACAACAGTCGTCTGAGGCCCCACCCCTCCTTTCTTCCAAAGGTGGTGTCGGACTTCCATGTTAATCAATCCATCTCGCTACCTACCTTTTTTCCTAATCCCTCTTCACCAGCTGAGAGGTCTCTTCATTCTCTAGACCTGAACAGAGTTCTGAAATTCTATTCGGACAAGTCTAAAGCTATTGGGAAATATGATCAACTGTTTGTAAATTATGGTTATGATCAGAACAGGTTTCCCAGCCTCTAAGCGTTCCATCTCCAGATGGATAGTGTCTTGTATCAAGCTGTCTTACCAGTTGGCTCAGAAACCACTTGGCGCTACTCCCAAGGCTAATTCCACTAGAGGGAAGGCAGCTACGGTAGATTGCTGAGATCTGTAAAGCAGCCACTTGGAAATCGATACATACATTTACGAGACACTATTGTTTCGACTGATACCAGAGCAGATACTCAAGTGGGCCAAGCTTCCTTGAGAAATTTGTTCGACCGTAATTACTTTGATTGGTTCACCTCATTTGTCTGCAGGTGGATGATGGGCTTGCTACTCGATTCAGTGCTTATGACTATTGATGAGGATCCCCTGGAAGAGAAGGATAAATTACTTACCTGTAATCCTAGTTCTCTTCCAGGGGTATCCTCATCAAAGTCATAAGCAACCCACCCACCTCCCCGGACAAAAGAGATTTGGTTCTTTAAACGGTATCTGTGACCTGACCCTCTGGTCTCCGCAAAAACAACGGACCTAACTGTCACCCCTGAGGCATGATGGGAAGCTAGGGGTCATGGCTGCCTTAAAGGCACAGTGCCAGTGTATCTGAAAGAGACACGTTAGTGACAGATTCCTTACCTTAGAATATCCCCAGGCGTCAGGCTGGATCCGGAAAGTTTTTGCGTAGCAGTACCCTTGCGCGTCGGTAGGCGGCGTCGTGCGGCTCCGCATCCGTCGTCGGCGTCGTGATCGCCGGGATGACGTCGCGGGCAGTACTTAGACGCCGCCCCTGCGCGCTGACGTCAGTTCTTCTTTTTCCGCGCCAGCAAGCGCAGATCCGGGAAGAGCAGTGCCCTAGTCATTTTTTTGACTAACTTTTTTGGTGAATTTTTTCACTGTTTCTTTTCGTATCGACTCCAAGGTGTCGTTAGGGATGCCCGGCTTTAAGCGTTGCGACGCCTGTGCTCGGATGATGTCCATCACAGACCCGCATCTGGAGTGTCTCTTCTGTCTCGGGCGAGACCACGACACGAAGTCGTGTTCCGACTGCCGGTCCCTAAACCCGAAAGCTTTGCAAGAGCGGTCTCGAAAGCTTCTCGAGGCCCGGCAGTCGGCTCCGCGCCGCACCAAGCCCCGGTCGCGTGAGAGGTAGAGGGGTCGGTCGCGGAGTCCTCGCCGGTCGTCGGAATCCAAGTCTTCGTCGTCCGGTAAGTCTAAACACAAGAAGTCCAAGAAGCATCATCGCTCTAGGACTTCGCCTCGCCGGTCTCGCGACTTGGCTGAGGCCCCTCCCGGCACCATCCCCGCCCCCGCGGCCCCGGACATGCCTGTGGAGTCGCCCCCTCAATACCCGTCCTTCCCGGGTTCGGGGGCGGATCCGGCCCAAATACAGGAATTCCTGTCGGCCATGGCCCGCCTCTTCGGGCCTCAAGGTCCCTCCGGTGCGCCTTCGGGCCCCGCGGGCCCTGATGGGGTTGCCCCGGCGTCGCCGACGACTCCGGTCCCGGCGACGCTCGTGCCTCCAGCCTCAGCTCCGGCCCCGGCCTCGATCCCGGCTCCGGTGGTACCGCAACCCCCATCGACGCCGGTCGACCTGACCACGCCTCCGCCGATGTCTCCGGTGCCGTTCCTGACGCCGCCCGGGGCTCCCTGTACGCTCCGGACATGGAGCCGGACCGACGTCGCTCGACGCCGGTTCTGGCGCCGATGAGACCTTGGGTCCCAAATGTCCCTCCTCCTCCTTATTTTGAACCGGAGGAGGACCAGGAGGACTGGGAGGGGTCTGAGGACCCTCTGGCACAACAGTGTCAGTATGATGAGGACTGGGCAGAGGAACTAGGGGATGCCAGTGGTCTAGATACTTCCCCTGACACTGGCATGCTGTCTCCTCCCGTGGCTACGGAGGAGGGAGCCAATTTTGCAACGGTGTTGCGTAGGGCAGCTGGAGCCTTACATCTCCGACTCCCTACTGTGGCGGTCAAGACTAATCTCTTGACAGAGGTGCTTCAGCCGGCAGCCTCCTCCTTGGAGACTGTGCTGCCGTTTAACGATGCACTCACTGACGTTCTTTTGGGCGCCTGGTCCAAGCCCAACACAGGGGCTCCTGTGGATAGGAACGTGTCCTGACGCCATCGCCCAGCTCCGGGCGACCCCTTGTTTCTCTCTGTCCACCCCACTCCTGAGAGCTTGGTTGTCCAAGCCTCAGCTTCCCAAACCGCCTTCCCTACCGCCCCTCCGGATAGGGAATCCAAACGCCTGGATTAATTTGGGAAGAAGGGTTTTTCTTCCTCCAGTGCTGGCTTGCGGTCCATCAACACCGCTTGTCTTTTGGGCCGATATACCCACTCCCTGTGGGATTCGGTGGCGACTGTTTTGCCCCAGTGTTCTGAGGAGGTCGAGACACTGCTTACCCGCGCCATTGCGGAAGGTAGGGATGCGGCCAAGTACACCATACGTTGTGGCCTTGATACCGCCGACTCGCTGGGCAGATCTATTGCAACGACGGTGGCGCTGCGTCGCCACGCCTGGCTGAGAACCACTGGTTTCTTGGGTGATGTCCAGAATACACTCATGGACATGCCCTTTGATGGAGTCGGTCTTTTTGGTTCCAAAGCAGACCATGCGTTGGAGCGTTTTAAGGACTCACGGGCTACTGCCAAGTCCCTTGGCCTTTCTACTGCAAGCCCTCCGCTAACCTCTGCTTTTCGCCCCTATCGTGGCAACGGAAGGGGCGCCCAGTCACGTCAGCAGCCCAGCCACCGGCCCGCGCAGCAGGCGTCTTCGCGTGGCCGAGGATGTGGATACCGCCGTGGCGGTTCGGGCAACCAGCGTGCGGGTCAGGCCACACACCCCGCCCCGTCCGCGGCCTCCAAGCCCTCCTAGTCCCTCCTTTCAGGTGCACAGCTTCTTTGGCCGTTCTGTCCTCCGGGACTTCCTTGTCTGATCTTTGTTCGCAGACCCACCATCGGGGTTGGTATTGCTGGGGTATCTATTCTAAGGTAAGGAATCTGTCACTTACGTGTCTCTTTCAGATGCACAAGTTACTAACTTGTGTAACGATATATCTGTAAGAGACAGTAGTTAGTGACAGATTCCTTACCGCCCCACCCATCCTCCCCGTTCTGCGAACTGATTTCTAGGGTTAAGGACATCCCTTTCAGGGCCCTAGTATTTTTCAGACACCTATGTCAGCTTCTTGCATGGCTCTGCGTTCCTGGCGCGGAAAGTCGTGTACAGAACTGACGTCAGCGCACAGGGGCGGCGTCTAAGTACTGCCCGCGACGTCATCCCGGAGATCACGATGCCGACGACGGACGCGGAGCCGCACGACGCCGCCTACCGACGCACAAGGGTACTGCTACGCAAAAACTTTCCGGATCCAGCTTGACGCCTGGGGATATTCTAAGGTAAGGAATCTGTCACTAACTACTGTCTCTTACAGATATATCGTTACACAAGTTAGTAACTTGTGCTTTTTACCTTTACTATTGCTTTCATTTTCTATGCAAGTGTTCAATGCAGCCTATAGGCTAGTAATGACTGCTGTTTTGCAGATGCAGTTTTTTGAATTCTACTCATTAAAGAGTTCAAGTGACACTTTTCCTTCTTTGTTTTCTATATTATATGGTGGCAAAAACAGTTTCTCAGTGCACTGATTAGCCTCTCGTTACCTTATTGGAGGCTGCATTGATGTGAGGAAAAATGATATATGTATATAGAGCTGTAGACAGTCAGATGTACCCCGGCACTCAACAATATTACTACAACATTGATTTTTTTAAATTGAAACACAAAATCTATGTATTCTATCGATCGCTCAAATCACAAGATATGACAATATTTGGATTTGTACTGGTGTTCTCTCAAATTTAATAATCAGTGTGACATTTAGTCAATACATACTGTACATATATTCATGCAAGAAAAAGATTTTTTCAAAAACATTACATGTTTATACAGTTATTTTTTTCAAGGTCCAGTTCTTGTTGCTGGAAGGACAGAATAGCACGGTGAAATAGACAGGACAGCCGACACGTGTTTCAGTACATTGGTAACTTCTTCAAGGCTTAGCTACGTAAGGGGGGGCGATCCTCAAATGTTCATAGAGAATCCACCAATGTCGTGTCGTCTTTATAACGAAAAAGAGTAGCCAAGAAATAAGTCCTTATATGTGCTGTTTGAAATCTGTTGATGTCTTTCAAACGTCGTGGAAGAGCCACAGGGAGAAACTTTTTCAGCAGTTCATGTGGTCTAGACTTCTAAAGCATTAAAGTGCTAGTCGGAGAGTGTGTAGGATATGGGCATGAACTCGTCACAATTCGTGAGTCAATTCTCCAAATAGGTAGTCTTCCATTCCTAATCTGTGCAAGGTTGTCATCAAAATACATTGTATTATACGTCCTTTTATAAGTAAGTCCTTACTTGGACCAGTGTGCCACAAGACAGCGGACTCATATGAATAGTTACGGGGGCATACTTCAGCCCAGAGTTGACAGACAATAGACTTATAAAAGGATGTATCACTGCCCTTCAGTTGCACATTGCGTGTACCTCTACTTTTTTAATCACGCAACTTACAGGCATACAACGTATCCTACGCTCTCTCTGACTAGCTCTTTAATGCTTGAGAAGTCTAGACCACATGAACTGCTGAAATAGATTCTCCCTGTGGCTCTACCACGACGTTTGAAAGACATGAACAGATTTAAAACGGCACATAAAAGGACTTATTTCTTGGCTACTCTTTTTCGTTATAATGACGACACGGCATTGGTGGATTCATTATGAACATTTGAGGATCGCCCCCCTTACATAGCTAAGCCTTGAAGTTACGAATGTAACGAAACACGTGTCGGCTGTCATGTCTCTATTTCACTGTGCTATTCTGTTCTTCCAGCAACAAGAACTGGATCTTGAAAAAATAACTGCATAAACATGAAATGTTTTTGAAAAAATCTTTTTCTTGTACGAATATGTTTAGTATGTATTGACTAAATGTCAAACTGATTATTAAATTTGAGAGAACCCCAGTACAAATCCAAATATTGTCATTTCCTGTGATTTGAGCGATCGATAGAATACATAGATCTTGGGTTTCAATTTTAAAAAATCAATGTTGTAGTAATATTGTTGAGTGCCGGGGTACATCTGTCTGTCTAAAGTTTAGCACGGCAATCTTTTCAGAGAACCTTGCATCAACACCCAAGGTAGTGGGGTGTTCTGTTACCATGATTGGCACCTAAACTGATTATTTTTCACACTTGGAATTTGCCAACACGCTGCCCACCTTTACACTTCTTTGTTCTTCTGATGTGCGACTGTCTGTGCCACCACTAGCCCCTGTCTATTTTATAAAATATATAGAGCTGTATATATATGTTTTCATATGTAATTTTTTATAGTTTTCCGGGGGTCCCTGTGCATGGGCGGGAATATTCAGTGCTTATGACTTTGAGGATACCCCTGGAAGAGAACTAGGATTACAGGTAAGTAACTTATCCTTACAACCCCATGCTGAAATTTGGCAGTGTATAAAGTAAGGGGGAAGGCACTGTAACATGAGTTGACACCCTCTTTCCTGAAAATTGTGCTTGAGGTGTAAGACATATTATTGAAGTTCAGTTTAATTTTGTAACCAATACATTCTTTTATAGACTGGTAATGATTTAAACATTCTTTTGTTCCAGGTGGTGTGCAACAAGTATTTCTAACTGCTCCATCGGGAACGGTGCAGATCCCGGTCTCTGCTGTTCAACTCCACCAGGTAGGATTACAACAGTGATCCGCTAGCGGTTCATTGCTAGTCAGAGGACATTTGTTTAAATCTGCTAGTAGTGGGAATAAAATGATCCAGTGAAGACCTATCCTGGCTTTCATTCCGAGGGAGACCCAGTGATCTGGAAGGCTCGATGAATAGCACTTAGATGTACCTCACTTTAGCAGGATATCAATAAAAGGATCATTGCTGCAAAGATTATCAGCGTTGTATTTTTCATTGATTCCCAAGCTTCAATCATCCCCGTCCTCAAGCTGTGGGAGTCTCATGATAACATTAACATGAATGGATAAAAGTTGATTTATAAAGCACAGTAGCAACCTCTACGGCATCCCAGTGCTGGTGGAACACTCTAAGAGAATCAAATATTACTGAAACGGGACAAGCGGCACTGTGGGAAAACGGAGACATATAACCGGACAAAGCATTCAACATCGTCTACAGCGAAAATAACCAGAGCCATACATTTCTAAATTTGAGAGGATGTAATTCTACTTTACTGAAATGTAATTAATTCTAGAAGCTGGCAGTGAAGATTGAAGACTTTTCAGTATAATGGTAAATAATGCCTAAGACACTACAAACTGTCACTGAATTAGCCTACTCCTTCATTGAAAAAGAGCAAAACTTTAACCAATGAGTTACATGTGAAGTGGAAAACTGGGGGGGGGGAAATAAATTTAAAAAACTTTAACCAATGAGGTGAGACCACACCCCAAATATATTGTCCCTTGGATTTCTACCTCACTTTTTTTCTGAAGGGAGTCCCTTTGAACTTTTCTCACATCTGATTTCTATTTTGGATGAGTAATATTCAATTCCAGCGTTACTGCAGCTTTCTAATCCTAGAGACTTGCTTCAAGCTACATTTTTAGCAGGATCTGAATCCTCTAAAAAAAAAAAAAAAAAAAAAAAAGGTCTAAGTCTTATGGTACTTGTGGTGAACAAGACCACTCCGATGCTCCTCGCAAGGAATGAATCTACTTATAGCTGGCTCATAAATGTAAAAACTGGAAGAGCAGCAGAAACATTTTAACAAACCACCTTAGTGACAAGGAAGAAACCTTTCTCCTGTGGCGGTAGAAATCAAGCCAAAGGGCACACGCTCATTAAAGGATATCTCTTCAGAACGACCTAGCAAAACCAATAAATGAGTTCATTCTGAGCATAAAATGATCTCTGAGATGGTTTCTGATGAGGAAGAACATCTACGTTGAGGCACCAAACGACCCAGAGAAGTGGGGAAGGAAACTGCCTGATAGCGCAGTCCATCTCCTGAGGTATCTTCTGCAGAAAAAAAGGCGCTCCATCTGTCAACACCTTCTTTACCAAAAAGATCCAGCCTTATGTTCTCTCTTTCTCCACCGTCTGAGCAGCAAATACTCCAGCAAGGACACCATTGAAGGCAACAGGTACACAGTTGACGAACATACTGTTGACAACTCTGGCCTTTATGCCATCAGTGAGAATCCTGCTGACATAGACACCACCTCTACGACTGTACTGTTGAAGACCAAACCCTTGTGGACGAGCTAGTTTCTGCAACAAGAGCTTTCATTTCAACAAAGGGTATTCTATGGAAGCTGCTGCCTAATAATTAGTCGCCCAGCAGGCTGCCGCCTCAGCCTAGATACATTGTTGGAAATGTGGAGCTCTTAATGATGAAGGTCCGTTTGGGTCCGCCTGCAGTCGTACTAAAGTGAAAGTAAAATACCATGGTTTCAATGAGGAAAAAGATGCCTTCCCCTTTGAGCAGAGCAGTATGACTGATGAAGCAAAATGGAATTTAGACGTTTTTAACAATCGTTTTCAGGATGAACCATAACCAAATCGATGGCATGGTGACTACAGTTGTAGCCTTTGTTATGAGTCTCATTACGAAGATGAGAATCCTGAGCGTTCAGGGATCCAAATTCTGCCATCATTTGGCAGACGGGAAGTATTTGTATTGAGCTTCTAAGCCAAGTTCCCAGAAGGGCCTGAAAAGCCATCTGTCACCCCTCATTTCAACCACAAGTGCCACCACGTAGACTACCAGGATTTTACCCTGGGGCCCATGGCAATCTGGTCAAGGAGATTACAATACTGATCATGATCAGGACAGATTCATGATGATTTGCACCATCCCCTGTGTACCCACCCCTGCCCCTATCCACCAGTGCGAAGTCCCAACCAGAGTACATATCTGGTTTTCATTCCCAAATTTAGAGTTTCCAGACTGTTTGAACTACTGGTTCCAGTCATAGATAAGGACTCATTTCTATACAAATTTAGAGACCCAGCGTGGATCTCTAATGGAGCTGTTCCCATCATTGGCCACCTATGGGAGGAGGGCTTATAAGGAGCGCATGCACCATAAGCAATAGCAGTTCTAGATATACACAAAACTACAAAGCCTCAGAATACTCCTGCATGTGGTAGGACATCTTCAGGGTGACTGATTGTAATGCAAACCGCATAGCGAAAGTCCAAGAATTACATGCATGGCTCCTCCAGAGGGTGAAGACCAGTGCCAGATCCATCCGTGCCCTGCATGGCTCCTCCAGAAGGGGGAAGACCGGTGCCAGAATCCATCCGTGCCCTGCATGGCTCCTCCAGAGGGGGAAGACCAGTGCCAGAATCCATCCGTGCCCTGCATGGCTCCTCCAGAGGGGGAAGACCAATGCCAGAATCCATCCGTGCCCTGCATGGCTCCTCCAGAGGGGGGGAAGACCGGTACCAGAATCCATCCATGCCCTGCATGGCTCCTCCAGAGGTGGGAAGACCAGTGCCAGAATCCATCCGTCCATTCCCTGCAAGGTTCCTCCAGAGGGGGGAAGACCGGTGCCAGAATCCATCCATCCATGCCCTGCATGGCTCCTCCAGAGGGGGGGGGGGGCAGGGGGAGAGACCGGTGCCAGAATCCATCCATGCCCTGCATGGCTCCTCCAGAGGGGGGGAAGGGGGCAAGACCGGTGCCAGAATCCATCCATGCCCTGCATGGCTCCTCCAGAGGGGGGCAGGGGGAGAGACCGGTGCCAGAATCCATCCATGCCCTGCATGGCTCCTCCGGGGGGCAAGACCGGTGCCAGATTCCATCCATGCCCTGCATGGCTCCTCCGTAGGGGGGGAAGAACGGTGCCGGAATCCATCCATGCCCTGCATGGCTCCTCCGTAGGGGGGGGGGTGGGAAGACCGGTCCTGGAATCCATCCATACCCTGCATGGCTCCTCCAGAGGGCGGAAGACCGGTGCCAGAATCCATCCATGCCCTGCATGGCTCCTCCAGAAGGGGGAAGACCGGTGCCAGAATCCATCCGTGCCCTGCATGGCTCCTCCAGAAGGGGGAAGACCGGTGCCAGAATCCATCCGTGCCCTGCATGGCTCCTCCAGAGGGGGAAGACCAGTGCCAGAATCCATCCATGCCCTGCATGGCTCCTCCGTAGGGGGGGGGTGGGAAGACCGGTCCTGGAATCCATCCATCCATGCCCTGCATGGCTCCTCCAGAGGGCGGAAGACCGGTGCCAGAATCCATCCGTGCCCTGCATGGCTCCTCCAGAGGGGGGAAGACCGGTACCAGAATCCATCCATCCATTCCCTGCAAAGCTCCTCCAGAGGGGGAAGACAGGTGCCAAAATCCATCCATGCCCTGCATGGCTCCTCCGTAGGGGGGGGAAGACCGGTCCTGTAATCCATCCATTCCCTGCATGGCTCCTCCAGAGGGGGGGAGGGAGGGGGGGGCGAGAACCGGTGGAGACCGGTGCCGGAATCCACCCGTGCCCTTCATGGCTCCTTCAGAGGGGGAAGACCAGTGCCAGAATCCATCCGTGCCCTGCATGGCTCCTCCAGAGGGGGGGAAGACCGGTGCCAGAATCCATCCATGCCCTGCATGGCTCCTCCAGAGGTGGGAAGACCAGTGCCAGAATCCACCCGTCCATTCCCTGCAAGGCTCCTCCAGAGGGGGGAAGACCGGTGCCAGAATCCATCCATCCATGCCCTGCATAGCTCCTCCAGAGGGAGGGGGGGGGCAGGGGGAGAGACAGGTGCCAGAATCCATCCATGCCCTGCATGGCTCCCTCCAGAGGGGGGGGAGAAGACAGGTGCCAGAATCCATCCATGCCCTGCATGGCTCCTCCGTAGGGGGGAGAACGGTGCCGGAATCCATCCATGCCCTGCATGGCTCCTCCGTAGGGGGGGTGGGAAGACCGGTCCTGGAATCCATCCATGCCCTGCATGGCTCCTCCAGAGGGCGGAAGACCGGTGCCAGAATCCATCCATGCCCTGCATGGCTCCTCCAGAGGGGGAAGACAGGTGCCTAGACAATATTGCAAAAGGATCTGCAGTGGCTTACACTTCAGTGTTGCAGAAAATTCTTTAGCCATTTTAGGCAAATTTGCTAAGACATTGTCCTTTTCCTAGAGCTTATCCCAGAAGACAGATGAGCAAAAGTGATTTTGCAGGTAGGAGAAAAGGCTTCAACTGCAATAATTTACTCAACAGTGGATGTCTATTATCTGAATTAGTGGTGCTGCAAAGACCGGGCTCTCTATCAGTGTTTCCCTGTAAAACATGCAAACACACATGGAAACTCAAAGATCGCTGGGAGCATGAACAGTCCTTTCGAGGGTACAGAGGAAGAAGACAGTCTCTATGCCGAGGAGGCTACCAACACTACCAGTTCTGGAATAAGGCCAAACTGCTCCACCAAGCTGTTCCTGATCCGACGTTGGGGTGCTCTTGATACTAGGGGGGCTGATGAAAAGGGGAGGTGAGATACCCTAAGGCAAAGAATGAGTTGTGGAAGTTGCAGGCTAATCCTTTGGATGTTGAAGGCAGTGATGTTGGCTCGTCAACCCAGGTGCTCTTGTGCTTCTTCCTGGGGAGCTGGACTCTGGTGGCTTCGGGGGAAGACACTGAGACCTTTCCATATGCAGGTCGTTCAGTGTCTTGCGCAGGACTTTGTGGACATCTGGTCACTCCTCCTGGCCAGTACAGACATTCAGTTGACCCAGCCCCCCACCCAGCAAACCTGTGGTTCTGCATTGGTGTGTAAGCCTCCTCTGTGTCCAGACGCCAACAACGAGCTTGTTACTGCAAAAGGGCCGACTACATACATCCCTCTGGGGCTACAGCTGGATGCCACAGCGATCCCGTGGGTCGTCCTCATTGGATCGTCCTTGATAGTCTTCAACATTTGACTGATCCCCCGCTGCATGTTTAGACCCGGAGTACATGTCATATATGTATAGTCCATCGAGATTTCGCACAGTCTGTCCTTATGATGAGCAGCGCAGTGTAATAGCCTACATTTTTCCTGGATATAAAATTATGAATCTCTAATTAGTAGTTTCAAATCCGAATTGCAGCGTCTGATGCAGAAGAAAGTGGTGAAAGTCTATAAAATGTAGGAACCATGCAGTCTGGCTTACTTTAAAAGCTGAGAAAAGTCCCGTCTCTTTATTACTTCAGGAGCTTCCCCTCTCCATTGTAAAATACTAGAAGTTGTTTTGCTGGCTCCTTTGAGCAAGGACCTCTTTTTTTGGATAAAAGTTGTCAGGAAATTCTTGCGGTTTCATTTCTACTCATCGTCTTTAACAAAATTCCATCTTGTGAAGTGATTTTGTTTTCTTTTTTGGGTCCGTCTTATGGGAGGAAAAAGGCTTTGTGATCCTCAACAAGGTCTTTTTGGTGTTCCTACCGGCCTCTTATTCCGTCAAAGACTGACATCTGTTAAACAAAAAGGACCTTGAAAGACCAAAGGGTGGACACCGCTTGCTGCATGTTACAAGATATGAGAGCGTAAGAAAAGGAGACTGGCAAAGTCATCCTCTCGTGCATACTCTCAGAGAACATGCACCTGAAAAGGGGGAGATCCAGAGAAATGTGATTGGAAAGGAAAGATGACAACAGTCTCCATGTCGCTCGAGATGGGCATCTAAGATAGTGAAGTCGAAAGCACTGACTTCACTGCAGTGTCCATCAGAAGCAAACTTGATGTCTGCCATTCATTGATGTCATGGAGCACACCAACCACTCGAAATACCTCCCGTCTGAGAAACCTTTGCCGTTGAAGACAGCCCACGATTGACATTACAAAACTACCATTGGTATCGTTGCCTAAACCATCTTCCTGATAATGTCGGCAGGTCTCCCCACAACACAAATGTTCAAACTGTAACATCCATCGTCTCATTCCTTTATGTCTAAAAGGAAATGCCACAGGACAACATCCAGGTCCCCCTTATAGTTGACCCTGAAAACATCTCTATTGTGCCCATCAACTATGTCATCGATACATACGATTGATACTACTTTGCTGTTGATTGTCACTTGCCTCAACATTGCCACTACATTTACCAAGGCTATCAACTCAGCATGTCTCCTGACTTCACTCTGCAGTTTTCTTCCTCTTCGTCAACTCCGAAAAAAAGTGAGGAGTCATTCAAGGCCTCCTCAAGCTGCGAGTCCTCCTGTCACTCTAGATCCGCATCCACTGCTATTATGACCACTTATACCAATGATCCCTTTTGAGGACCTAGTGCGGGTTCCTTTACTACCTTTACAACAGTCTTCCCCCAGGATGGTATCTAGGTCAGCATCAATGTCCCTGCTGATAGAGAAGACCGACCCCAACGCTTCCTCACAGCTCTCCAACATACTCGCATTGCACGCTGAAGAGGAGAAAGACACAAATTTCAGGTTGTTTCAAATAAGGAGGTTTTGTTACTACACAAACTCGATTGTTGTGCCTATGGACATTTTTGTAATGTTCATTGCTTTTTGAAAAGTACTGGGTATTCACAATCCGATAGCTTGTAAATATGAGATACTAGCACTTGATGATTTAAGTTATAGGTAAGTAACTAGTTTCTTACACTCAGTTAAAAAGCAACCCTCTGAGCCTAAATTTGGCCCTACTTCCATAAAATAAACTGAGACCAAACACCCTGTGTTTTGTGTTTTTCGGATAAAAACAAGTGGGTTTCTGCCTTTCCAATTTTGGTGTTCACTCAAAACATTTCAAATGTTCTTGTGTAAGTTGTCAAAAAACAACTTTTTTGTGATGGAAGCTTTTGAACCTATTTTATTTAGCATTGACTACTAGGCACAATTACTGGGTTGGGATCCTTTGTCAGTATAATTGTAAGAGTAGATTCCTTTGTACAAGGGCCTTACACAGAATGTGTCTGGAAAAGAAAGCCAATAGCTGGAAGGCCTACTCCTGTATTGTGCAAACCTTTACATTTCTGAGGAGTTCTCCTGTCATTACACCAATGCAGCACTTAGGCTTGGTGACGTGGGTCAGCAGTCCGACTACTGCCAAGTTCCACAAGAGGTTTCATTGGCTTTTTGTCAAATCCCTTCATCCAGTTATCGAGCCAGGTCTCTATCCATGGTGACAGAATCTAAACTTTGGTTGCAGGTTTGCTTGGGTTTGGTGTAGCTTTGGCCGATTATCGAAATAATGTCCAGATTCTCATCTAATTCTCAGGCATCAGAGTGGGGTAGCGACATGGTCTCCACATCAGAACCACCTATCCAGTCTTTCGTGGTGTATGAGCAGCACAAGGAATAAGACAACGTATTAAAAGAATAAATATGCGCGAAAAGCTCCTTCACTAGAGTAAACGGCATCTAACCGATAGGATCTACATTCAGTGCTCTAGCATGTGAGGCACAAGCTCTAGAGAATGTCCTTCCTAGTGATCACCTGCAGGGCCTGTTAAGGTTCTGCAGGCCCCATTTACTCCAGTGTGACCATGCCATGTGTACAAAGGCATGCCTGGTTATATAAAAACATTGATCTTTTGTCTTTTTTTCAACCTGAAACATCCCTGGCTGATGAGCCTCACAGTATTCGCACCTAGTGTACAGCTACAAGTAGTATTCAACATTCATTTTGTTTTAAGTCTGTGTTGTTGGAGAACCTTGTTTATCCAGCATGGACAACAGGTAGTCTGAACGCTTAGCTGGTGTTACGAAAGTCCTTGTTAGTAGATCCTAGTGTGTCCACCGTGGGTACACAGACGGCAACATTTATTTGTGGATATTAGAGCAGAACAAAGGCATCTTCATGTGAGGTCTTTGGTTCTCCTTGCACATGCAGGCTCATGTGCAGATCCACTAAGAAGTCTTGTGTTCATCACTGGAGGACTTTGGCTGCTGCCTTCCCCTTCTTACTGCTGGGGATCAACCAGGAACTGCAAGAGCTTGGGCGTAGCCTCAGGCTAAAGTTACCATATCATCGTGCCTTCATTGCGCCAAGTTTCTCCTTCACGCTACTTTATGGACAATGCTTCTACCATTGGTCAGAGGCTTTCATGATTGGCTTCTTTGTGATTAAACTAAAGCTTGCAACCAAATGGAGGAGTGAGATGTAGTTCCATTCTAAGAATGCCGAGATGCAAGACAAGAAGATGGTGGCAGAAGACACTTCACTCACCAACCTAAGTTTCCAGACCGCCTGCTTAGACCAGAAACTGGTTAACTGTGATTGGATGAGTATTACTAGTTACACTGATAACTATCCGTCTTATTGCCGGGGGACATATAGTGTTCCTTTTTTGTCACTCTTGGGGATAGTGATAGGGTCGGAGATGCTGCAGTTTCTTGAATTACTTGACCCTGAACTCCGGCAGATTTTAGAATTGTTAGCCTTGGCCAGGCATGGAGGCAAGTTTGCTTCTTTTAATTAAGACTAGCAATCAAGTGTCCTTGGTGGAAATTGGTACAACGGCAGCTTTTGTCTTAATTCTGTGCTGCGATTGCTTGGCACTAAGGTTCCATGAACATGCAAATAATTTTATTTAATTTTTTGGGGGACATTTATATAGCACAAACTCGAACCAAAGGTATCAGAGCTCTGTACATTGGCACCAGTTGCGTTACAGACGGACACATTCATATTTTGGTAGGCACAGGGAGATTAAGTGATTTGCCCAGAATCACCGGATGTTGAGCAGCCCTGCCGAGACTCTAACCCTGTTCCCCAGCTTCGAGGTCAACTGCTCCAGGTTGTACAGGATTGTCTAACACTACTGCTGGCAGAACGTGCCTCTCTTCCGATATTCTATATTAGTTCAGCAGTAAAGGATCATCTTTAACACTACTGCTGGCAGCTTCTGCCAGGACTACACATGCTGCTCTTCCGATATCAGTAGAGTAGGTTCAGCAGTAAAGTATTGTCTAACACTACTGCTGGCAGAACCACGTGCCTCTCTTCCGATATCAGTCGAGTAGGTTCAGCAGTAAAGTATTGTCCAACACTACTGCTGGCAGAACCACGTGCCTCTCTTCCGACAGAACTAGAATAGGTTCAGCAGTAAGTATTGTCCAACACTACTGCTGGCAGAACCACGTGCCTCTCTTCCGATATTAGTGAAGTAGGTTCAGCAGTAAAGGGTTGTCCAACACTACTTCTGATAGAACCACGTGCCTCTCTTCCGATATCAATGGAGTAGGTTCAGCAGTAAAGGATTGTCCAACACTACTCCTGCCAGGACCACACATGCTGCTCTTCGAATATCAGTCGAGTAGGTTCAGCAGTAAAGGGTTGTCCAACACTACTGCTGGCAGAACCACGTGCCTCTCTTCCGACAGAACTAGAATAGGTTCAGCAGTAAAGTATTGTCCAACACTACTGCTGGTAGAACCTCGTGCCTCTCTTCCGATATCAGTCGAGTAGGTTCAGCAGTAAAGGATTGTCCAACACTACTGCTGACAGAACAGTAAAGGGTTGTCCAACACTACTCCTGCCGGGAGCACTCATGCTTCTCTTCCGATATCAGTCGAGTAGGTTCAGCAGTAAAGGATTGTCCAACACTACTGCTTGCAGAACCTCGTGCCTCTCTTCCGATATCAGTCGAGTAGGTTCAGCAGTAAAGGATTGTCCAACACTACTGCTGGCTGCTCCTGCCAGGACCACACATGCTGCTCTTCCGATATCAGTGGAGTAGGTTCAGCAGTAAAGGATTGTCCAACAATACTCCTGCCGGGAGTACTCGTGCTTCTCTTCCGATATCATTCGAGTAGGTTCAGCAGTAAAGCATTGTCCAACACTACTGCTGGCAGAATTGCGTGCCTCTCTTCCGATATCAGTCGAGTAGGTTCAACAGTAAAGGATTGTCCAACACTACTGCTGCCAGCTCCTGCCAGGATCACACATGCTGCTCTTCTGATATCAGTTGAGTAGGTTCAGCAGTAAAGCATTGTCCAACACTACTGCTGGCAGAATTGCGTGCCTCTCTTCCGATATCAGTCGAGTAGGTTCAACAGTAAAGGATTGTCCAACACTACTTCTGACAGAACAGTAAAGGGTTGTCCAACACTACTCCTGCCGGGAGCACTCCTGCTTCTCTTCCGATATCAGTCGAGTAGGTTCATCAGTAAAGGATTGTCCAACACTACTGCTGGCAGCTCCTGCCAGGACCACACATGCTGCTCTTCCGATATCAGTGGAGTAGGTTCAGCAGTAAATGGTTGTCCAACACTACTGCTGGTAGAACCTCGTGCCTCTCTTCCGATATCAGTTGAGTAGGTTCAGTGCTTAATTTGTGCCGGTGCTTTCCGGTGCTTAGCACCGGCACTTAATTATCAGGGCCGGGTCTACATGCATTGAGTGCACGTAATTGATTTGATAGTAATTAGTGGCACAGAGTGAGTGCTGCTCTACTGTAAGTGCTGCTGTTACTGTTAGAGTGTTACGTACTGTGTATGCTTGTTGTTGATGTTGAACTTGTTTCTGAGCGACTCCGATTCTGTTCTTCACGTCTTCAAGACAGTTCTCAACTTCTCAATCTAAATGTTGTTGATGCAGTTGCCGGCACTGGCGGCCCAGCGGCCGCGGCTGTGTTGCCGGCCCAGTGGGTGGGACACTGAGTTGGGCAGGGCTGGATTTTGGTCTTCTGCGGGGGTTGGAGCTGTGCGCGGCAGCAGGCAGCGTGCGCAGATTTTTTCAGATTGCGCGCGCATTTGCTGCTTTGCCACGCCCCAGCATACCCGCACCGCACGGCCGGACCTCACTACCGGCACCGAGTCATCGTGGTTGTGGTTCTCAACTGCCGCCGTTCAAAGTCAGTCACTCTGAGACTGAGTCTCTGAGAGCGCGACCTGGACGACGTTGGCGTTGAGGCGAGCCTTGAGGAGTAACCAGTTACAACAGCTTGAACAGCACCAGGTGAGGCAGGGCCTGGTGGTAGGCCTAATCATCAGTTAAAATAATAAAGCTGCGCAGCAGCCTAAGGCAATGCAGTGCACTGCAACAACAGCATCAGGTGAGGCAGGGCCTGGCAGGCGCCGCGGCCTAATCAGTTAATGAATCTGCGCAGCAGCCTAAGTAAGGCTGCAGGCTGTGAACTGCAGTCAGTGTGCCGGCCCGAACCGGTAACTTAAGTTTTACTGGACAGTGACACACACTGTGACTGCACTGTCTGTTACTGTAACAGTAGCAACTGTACGGAAGAAGTTAAATTAGGTACCGTACGGACGATAAAGGTAACTACTACTACTAGTAGCGTATAAGCCGCCATGTGATGCCACCATGATCACGAATATGCCGCCCGTGGGTGGCGTGGCCCATGCTAATTGCCAAACCAACCAACGCTGCTTTTTGTTTGGGTGCCGCTGCGCACCGTGCGTGCCTCCCTCCACCCTCGGATTGGAATCCATCATCAGACAAAACACACAGACTGAGAGGACAGTGAAGGGCAAATTAAGCTGTCACCAGCGTCCAGTGACAGTCACCATTATTACTGCGTGCATTATTTTAACGCGGCGACCTTGGTGGGGCTTGGACTTACTTGTGACTGGGCCCAGTACCAAAGGTAAGCAGAGAGGGTTAACCCAGCACTTGAGTGGAAGTGAGTTGACGTTGACACGACCCAACTCTCTATTCTCAGACAATCCGAGGGAAGAATGAGAAGCATTGCAATGAACCCAGAACCTCCAATGCTTAACACTGAGCGCTTTCTCATTCTGTACGTGCCAATATTCTCAGTCATAGTGTACCAAGTATTTATTCATGAATCTGTACAATGTAGCACCTCTGACCCGTTGCAGTGATTGCCGGATTACTTGTTCTGTCCATGAATGAGACACCAGTGCTTCCATTCATAAATCAATGTTCCAGGTTCAACAAGGGCACACTCTGCCATCACTGCTTCAGGGCCACCAAGGGCACACGACTTCTTTTTTACTACTGATGGCGATGGCGTCATCATACAATGTGTGTCCAGGACCCCCAAGTCCTCGCCTTTGTTTTTGCACCATTATGTATTTCCAAAAGCCTTTACTCCTGAGCCATGCTTTTTTCTCTATTAAATTATTTACAAATCTGTCAACTTTGCTTTACTCCATGTAACACAGATCTCTCACCCAATCTCTCTTCACTCTTCCATGTAAGACAAATCCCTCACCCAAGTTCTGTTTCAGTCTTCCTTGTAACAAAGATCCCTCACCTTAGCTCTCTTTAACTTTTCCTTGTAACATGGACCCCTCACCCAAGCTCTGTTTCACTCTTCCAATCTCTGTTTCATTCTTCCATGTAACACAGATCCCACAGCGAAGCTCTGTTTCATTCTTTCATGTAACACTGTGGGGGCGTCAGTTTGCCAGTATATTCTTGTTTTAAAAGAACCTGCTGCCGAGTTCCTGGCATCCAGTAATATTCAGGCATCAATTAAAATGTCAAGATAACTGGTGATTAATCGTCTTCCTGGAGAGAAATAGTAGTTTTGTCTAGGGGAAGTTTTGACTGCTTGTAAGGTAGTACAGAGGGTTGATATGCCTGCTGCAAAGAACGTTTACCATGCAGATCAAAAAGTGCATATAATGTAAAATTGGTCAGTGTGTTACTGCTTCTGTCAGAGAGATCCTTTTGTTACTTGCAGTTTGTAAGTTAAAATCCTAACATAGAACAGCAAGCTATTAACTGTCATCAAAGAGCTGCATGCAAACTGCAAGTTATATATTAGAGCTATGTTTTTTTTGCCCAATCTTTCATTATCCTAATCTTGCAAAAAAGGGTTCATTTGGGTAGAAATCAATTCTTATTGGAGAGAGCCCCTAACAATGCTGTTATGTTTTAAATTCTGAATTTACGCTTTTCCAGACTTAGAACTCTTAAACTATATTGCCTACAATCCTGGATGACATGTGACTCCTATACCTTGTAGTCCTGTCTGATGTAACATTCCCTATATACTGATTTACACACGTATGATTGTATCTGTGCAATGTGTGTATGATGCAAAGTGCACTGACACCTTACACTGGTATACTGAATAACCCCATACCCCTTCGGCCACTGGAAGTGACAGTGACTGACTCATTCAAGTGTATTGCATGATTTTATTCAGTTTATCTGTTTAGAGTGTTTTCACACAATTTTGGTTTATTTTGCCACATAAGCTATGTAAAAGTTGTATCTTTGAACTCATGGACTCTGTTAAAAATGGCATACCCTACCCCAGTATTGTCCTTTCCCCAAATCAGCACATACAGCACTGAAATTGTCCCTTTTCAATGAATTAGTGATTTTAGCTAATTTATTCCAAAATTGTGCTTTAAAAGATCAGGTATATATTACATCTGACTTTTAGCAGTGCCAGTTGAAGATGGGAGTGGAGCTAATGTAAGTGGGTGGAGCCAGTGGAGGAAGTGGGTGGAGCCAGAGAAAAGTAGGTGTGTCCTCCGACAAACATTTGAGCACCTGCACTTCATATTTTACAAATTAAGCACTGGGTTCAGCAGTAAAGGATTGTCCAACACTACTGCTTGCAGAACCTCGTGCCTCTCTTCCGATATCAGTGGAGTAGGTTCAGCAGTAAAGGGTTGTCCAACACTACTTCTGATAGAACCACGTGCCTCTCGTCTGATATCAGTCGAGTAGGTTCAACAGTAAAGGATTGTCCAACACTACTGCTGGTAGAAGCTCGTGCCTCTCTTCCGATATCAGTCGAGTAGGTTCAGCAGTAAAGGATTGTCCAACACTACTGCTGGTAGAACCTCGTGCCTCTCGTCTGATATCAGTCGAGTAGGTTCAACAGTAAAGGATTGTCCAACACTACTGCTGGTAGAAGCTCGTGCCTCTCTTCCGATATCAGTCGAGTAGGTTCAGCAGTAAAGGGTTGTCCAACACTACTGCTGGCAGAATTTCGTGCCTCTCTTCCGATATCAGTCGAGTAGGTTCAGCAGTAAAGGATTGTCCAACACTACTGCTGCCAGCTCCTGCCAGGATCACACATGCTGCTCTTCTGATATCAGTTGAGTAGGTTCAGCAGTAAAGCATTGTCCAACACTACTGCTGGCAGAACTGCGTGCCTCTCTTCCGATATCAGTCGAGTAGGTTCAACAGTAAAGGATTGTCCAACACTACTTCTGACAGAACAGTAAAGGGTTGTCCAACACTACTCCTGTCGGGAGCACTCCTGCTTCTCTTCCGATATCAGTCGAGTAGGTTCAGCAGTAAAGCATTGTCCAACACTACTGCTGGCAGCTCCTGCCAGGACCACACATGCTGCTCTTCCGATATCAGTGGAGTAGGTTCAGCAGTAATTGGTTGTCCAACACTACTGCTGGTCGAACTACGTGCCTCTCTTCTGATATCAGTCTAGTAGGTTCAGCAGTAAAGGGTTGTCCAACACTACTTCTGATAGAACCACGTGCCTCTCTTCTGATATCAGTCTAGTAGGTTCAGCAGTAAAGGATTGTCCAACACTACTGCTGGTAGAAGCTCGTGCCTCTCTTCCGATATCAGTCGAGTAGGTTCAGCAGTAAAGGATTGCCTCTAACACTACCGCTGGCAGAACTACGTGCCTCTCTTCTGATATCAGTCGAGTAGGTTCAGCAGTATATGGTTGTCCAACACTACTTCTGATAGAACCACGTGCCTCTCGTCTGATAGTGGAGTAGGTTGAGCAGTAAAGGATCGCCTCTAACACTACCGCTGGCAGAACCGCGTGCCTCTCTTCCGATATCAGTGGAGTAGGTTCAGCAGTAAAGGGTTGTCCAACACTACTCCTGCCAGGAGCACTCTTGCCTCTCTTCCCATAGGTTCAGAAGTTCAGATTTAGTTGTAGGGTAGATTGTTTCTTAGTAATGTTTCAGCAGGGACAGGTGGCAAATATTTTTCATTTTCTGGTTTCTCCTATTGGATGCCGATGAAAATGTAAAGCCCTGGTGGCTGCTGTTAAAGGTCATTATAATTCTTTTCTTGAGCTCTGGACTTTTTTGATAAACCCTCCCAAGTATTAATTTTAGTTTCCAGTAGAAGGTTATGTTTGGTGGTGGGACTAAATGTTTGTGACTCTTGGTCTGCTCACTTACTGAGTTATTGCTGTGCTTTTCCTGTGTGGCAATATTTTGAATTTGCTTTACACCCCTGTGATAGTAAATATTTGTTGTTTCACTGCAATGGAACCGTGTGATTTCTTCACTTTTTAGTGACCATTATTTTCGTTGAAACTGCTTTAGTCATCATGAAGTCTCCAGTAACCTCTCTTCACTTTAGATGGCGGTTATTGGCCAGCAGTCCAGCAGTGGGAGTAGCTTGACAGAACTCCAGGTGGTCAATTTAGACGCAACACACAACTGCAAGAGTGACTGATCGACTCCCTGGCCTACTCTTCTGCCCCATGGCTGCGAGCACCTGATGTGAAGCAAGAACTGCAGCAGTTTTACTTAATACAGACTGCCTCACTTATTTATTTGTTGCCTTCTCACGTTTTCTTTATATACACGTGTAAGAATACAGAGGTGAAGTCCTGCTCGCTTTGGGCGCCCAGCCTGGAGGAGGCATAGTGGTTGGGTGTGCACTGTTGTGTTTAAACATAAAGGAATGTGACAATGTTCTGGTACAGTCTAGCCTGACACCAGTCTAAAGCCATCTATGTAGGAGATGGGGCAGAATGGAGGGTTGTGGGGAGAATGGCAGGTTGATGGGAGGATGAATTAGCTCAGAAGTGCCTGAGATGTTTGGCATCTGAAAGGACGATTTGGATTTGTAATGCTGTAACCAGCTCAGCTGTATCCTTTGCTTGATGACGGACAGAGGTGTCATTGCACTTAATGTTTGCCTCCGCAGATCCCATCCGTGCACAAGTCTTCTAGTGCGAAGGAGCTGGTACGTCTCTGAATGGCACAGTGGTAAGCAGAGTTACTGGGGAAGAACCTTTGCCAGATGTGAGGACTCGGTATATCCTCTATACATGAGTGGGATACATAAACACCATCCCCTACGTGACTGCATGGGGGACGGTCTGAGAGGAAGAGGCGGCGGGCAGTGTCCCATGCCAGCTGTCCTTGGCATGAGGGGGTGCTAGAGTGGGCTCTAGAATCCTGAACTGAGAGTGGGAATCCCTCCGTTCCAGGCACTAGAATGAACATGGTCTGTATCATTTTCACACGGCTGCGCTTCTGCTGCATGACTGGTTCCTTCAGTGGGATCATCTCCTTGACTGCTCTTCTGATTGGGTTCCTGCAATAGGAGGGAATTGCTTCATGTTTTGGGATGGAGGGCGAAAGTCACTCCTGCAGTGGTGATCTTGTCATGAACCTCCTTGGAGTTGATCTGCACATGTGCAATATTTACAGGGAGTAGGGGGAGACTGCTAGGCTTTGGTGAAGAGCTGTGTACGTAATGACATATAAACGCATGCAATCCTGGGCATTCTCGCGATACACCTTTTAGACTTCGAGAGTGGAGTGAAACCCAGTGTTTTCTCCTATTTTAAAATGACAAGAGTTCATGTGATGGATGGTGGAGCAGGTGCATTGTGTACAAATATCCGTGTGGTCATAACTTGCCCTTAGCTAGGACTGCTCCCATGCTTGCCGGGGACACAAAACCTCCGTAAATCCTGAAATGTATCCTTTTAAGAATAACAGGTTTTCTTTGTTCCTTTTAAAATGCACCAGAGTAAACAGCAAGTGACATTGCTGTGATCAGTGCCGTGTGTGATTTACTGTATATCCTGGAGTTGAACTCCGTGTGCGCTAGAGTAAACAAAGGGGTTCCTCGTGCCAGTAAAGTTAATATCAACAGTATGTGGGTCCTACACTAATGTATTCCCTTGAATATATCATGCAATGTCTTGCATATCAGTGAAAGTATAGAACTCCGTTCTGAAGTGATAGTAACGTTCCTGTATTCGCCACGACATGGTTGTCGCGTGCCAGTCGAAGATGCTTTCATATATTTGGCCTAGTCTATACGATGTTTCTGCACATCTCACTGTAGTTGTGTACCCGGATATATACAGCCTATTTGTGTGTCTTGTACCATTGCACATCCCCTTTAGGAACCTGGACCCCTGTGGTATTCCTCATTTGAGGCCATGCGGCATGGGAATAGTAGGGATATGAAGTTGTACCCTAGGTGAAGCTTTACAAGGTGCTCGAAGCCAAGCCGCATTACCAGTGCTGCTGGGTTGCATTGCAGTGTGCCTCTTAGTTGCACTGCTACCTACGACATAGGTATTGCTAGCAGGGAACATGCACTGCCTTGCATGCTTTTTTTCTGGTGCCTTGTTTGGACCTTGTGCATTTTGGTAACTTGGTCAAATTTTCAATAGCCTAAGTCTTGATTGTTGAAAAAGGCATTGAGCACTGCATCAGGTTAGAAAGCATCTTGGCTGTTACCTACTTAAGTAGGCATTACCCAAATCCTGTAATCGTGTCTACTGGACAAAGCATAGTCTTGAGTAGACTTGCTGCTGGGTGTGGCGCTTCAGATTTTTTTCGTTCTCACTGAAAGCAGCAGGGTATGTAGTATGCAGTCTCTTGTACACTTGCACGCAGTAAGCCTAACCTTATACCACTGGTCTTGCAAGTGGCGTCACCACTTACTGACCATGTTGGTTTATCCCAACTAGCGATGAAGACAGGGGTAGTGTATTCCCTACTGGAATGTATTTGTGGGTAGGGGATTCCTATGGTGTGGTTTGTCAGTATTTGTGTCAGACACTTTTCATTCATTGTGCCATAAGATATGTCGGGGAGAAGCCACTCTTGGGTGCGGCCATGACTGGTTGGAGTAATGTCTGCCTTGAGTACAGAGGATAACGTAGGAATAATACATCCTGCTTTTTTTAAGAGGCAGTGGGTTGGGCAGGGGTAGACCTGTGTGGTTTTTCTCTTCAAAGAGAAGGAAAGGGCGTTTGAACGTTTTTTAGTAAAATAAAAACTGATGAAAGCCTTGAAGAAAATACTTTATTTTTCTAAGTGTTATGCTCAGTATTTATGTATTTCCTAAAAAGGAATAAAGACACAGGCTCTTGTACAGTTTTCATGAGTTTTGTCTACACGTTTGTATCACATGAGGAGAGGGCTAGGGCAGGGGGAGTGGGGGGAGTTTCATTTACTTTTTAAAATGTTTTGGAACATTGGCATTTAAGTTGATCAATTGTACCTCTTCTGCCAAAACTTCTATTTGATATTTGAGTGTGAGGTGGGCAGTAAAATGTTTTTCTGTTGGGGTAGGGTGAGTTGGTAGGAAGTATGAAATTATGTGGTTGTGTGCTCAGGTGAGGACTGCTACTAAGCCTTTGTTTAAAGGTTCTTTGGATGGATTAGTAAAGGTGAAGGCGATGCCATCCAAATCTAAAATGCCACCTGATAAAGAGTGCAAGCACCTCTTGTGTGAGTCCACCTGAGTGCCTTCCATGATCATTTCTGCTGTCTCGTAGCATGCAGCTTGGTTCTGCTGGAATCATTTGTAACGCAGGCCTCTCCAGTACAGAACAATATGGAATAAAATGAGATTAGATAAACCGCCAAGCCCATAGTGGAGCAGCTCTCAGTGTAACTGTATGATATTCGATACATGGTGGATGCCTGCAGTTTTCTGCTATGTACATAACTATTCCAAAAAGGCTGCCACATTCTAGGTTAATGTAGCTTGAGAACGTCCTGACCACGCAGAGATCTGAAGAAGGAAGAATCTTGCTGCCAGGCTGAAGAGTGGATTTCTGTAAGGGTGTCCTTGCCCTCAGCGGCTAGAATTCAGAATACACATTTGTAAATTAAATCTTGGGCAGCCTTTTGTTTTTGCATCATTACAAATAATTCTTTGTATTGATGAATGGTCTTCTTTCCTGGTCTTTAAACGGGCTTTATGATACATCTTATAACTCAAAAGATTTGACAACTGCACATGTGTTAAGACAATCACAGAAACAAAGCCCCAGTTAAAAGATTTTAATGTGGCCAGAATAAAACAAAAAAACCTGCCTTTTTGGCATTAAAGTTGATAGCTAACCAGAATTATCTCTTTAAAAAAATAAAAAAGTTAGACTGAACTGGTTATTACCTACAACACACGTCTTGTTGGTATGATTGAATCTTGTGGTGGTAAAGTTGTTTTAGTACCCAAGTGACCTGCGCCTTCTACTGTTGTACCTACAGTCCTGTCTACTACTGTATTAGGTGATCACTTCATCATGCGAGCAAGTCAACACACGATTTTTTTCATAAACGGTCTAATTCTTAAATAACATCTTTCTACACCTATACTGTCCATCCTGTTTTTTGTTTTATGTTTAATTGTATTCATAAGTATTCACCAAACGTCTAATTTATTGACGAAGAGGCCTAGTGGAGATTACTTGACTGGTTGTTAGCAGTTAAAATATTTTAGAAAGGGCTTTCTAGCTGCCACCAAAGCTAAGGTCACTGGATGATTTTACTGACCCGCTCTAACTTCTCTGGTTACTTCTGACATTGAGAACTCCTGCTCTGAGCATTTTGCTTGAATTCTGATCCCCGAGCTCTGGCTCTTTTTGGAGGGAAGTGTCTGTGCAGAAATCACATAATATCTTTTTACTGCAACCTGAGGAAAATTGAGTAGTTTAAATGCTAATGTTCTGTTTGAGAATTTGTCTGAACACTTCTGTATCAGGGAAAAATTGGCATTTATTGTGTGGTGAAGAATTCACTCTAATTTTATGGTTGTTTTTGAAGTTTTTGTGTGTTTTTATTTTTTTATTTGAGAAATTCCAGGATCGTTCCTGGAAGGGATGTGGAAGTAAGCACCGTACTGTGTACATAACTTTCTTTTGTATAAAACAAAAATTATATACTTTCAATAAAGGTATGAATTTGTGCACAATTTTGACCTTTTTCTGTGCCTATCTTTGTGTTTAAGTATAAGAAGATTGCATCTCCTTGTAAAGCTGTGTTTAAATGTATGTACTGTTTTTGTACTCTGGGGACAAACCTTTCCTTATATCTGTTGGTTAGAATGAATAATGCATATTAGTATTGCGCAGCTGTTGCCAAACATGGCTAATCATGCACTGACCATAAACCATGCAGACTGTGACCCTCTAAGACTTCTAAAAAAGCCATGTCTTAATTAACTGATGGAGAGGTTGAGTCCTCAAGGCAAGTGGCATTTTGTTCCACAGTTTGAGAAGTACATAGAAAAATGACTGCTCTCCCCAGTTTAGATTGACTGTAAGCTAGGGACCGTAAACAAAGCCTAAGGTATGACTATTTCGGCATGCGTGTGGGCTGATGGAGCCGAAGTACCAGGAAAACAGGGCACATTGAAAATATTGCCTTGTGGCCTCTTTAGAGGGCTCTGAAGGCAGCGCTATTGGATATGGAGAACCAATGCAGTTAAGACGAGGGGGTATTTAAGTGGATCTATTTAGACACAGACTGAGCCTAGCTGCTAGATTTTATATTGTTTAAAGGTGAGAAATCGGACCTTTTGGCGTCCCCAGGTAAGTCGTTCTCATCGTCCAGGTGGGAGAATATTACCACCTGGACTGACTGCAAGGTACTGGTGGAAGTAGAGGGTTGATCGTTCCACGGTTTTAACAGCTACAAGCAGGTAGACACAGCGAGGAAATGGGGTGTTATATGGTGTGGTTGTGCGACCTCACTGTGTAATACAATTAACAAACCTCTTTAGGACCCTTAGGTTTTGTTTGTAAAAACCTTGATCTCAACCCTGTATAGCTGTAGCTCTGAGCAATAAGACTTGTACAAAGGAACAAGTGTAAAGTATTTAAACAGCACGAAAACAAATCTAGAAATCGAAAAGACACCAATGAAATCCAACACCTGTTAATAAGCATTTGCAATGCAGTAGGTCTTGCATTGCTGAAAGTTTGAGCTATTGGCGTTGCATTATTTGCAGCGCCAATAGCTCGACTTCAGTAATGCGAGACTTATTGCATTGCAAATGCTTGTTAGTATTTTTTTTTTTAAATTCCGCTCCGCCCAGGGGCTGCAATTTCGAATTAAGGGGTTGGGGGGGGGAGGGGGGGTGGCAGTGGCAGAGCAGGAGAAGTGAACATTGTTGTTTAAAGGAAGAAGAGTAAAGTAAATTAGCGCTTCACTGGCAAACTCAGTAAAGTGGTATGAATGTGTTTGGTTGTGAATAAAACCACCATTAAAAGCCTACACAGCTCCCATCAAACACGACGCTTCACCCATCCTACTCAAAAACACAGATACGTGAACTAATGCCCAGACGCCTACAATTGAGTCATCTTTGAGGAGAGGCACATGTACGGACTGGGTTGCACATCGAGACAACATAGTGGAAAGCACCGGGTGCTTCAGTATAGTTTCGAGGGCTGACCCCGGAAATGCTAGCAAAGTATGGCTGGAGACACCACGGGGTAAGGCATTGCCGAAGTGGCTGGAGGTGGGTTCCGAAAGAAGGCGGCAGAGATGCATGGCTGTTATTTTGCTGCCACCTTCTGTTGACTCTGAGCAGGTATGTTCGTGACTGGTGCAGTGTATGTTACATGCCTCTGTGCAGTAGAGCTATATGAAGCCATATCCGCTTAATTTGCAATGGTAGCTACAATAATTTCTAGAGTTCCAGTCCACAGTCCTCCCACCTGCCCCTCACTCACCGCAGGTGGGGCTATGCTGTGGATGCTCAGACCCCACCCCCTCGGGCTTGCAGCCGGGTCCCGCCACAGCAGAGCCCTCTGGCAACCGCTGTCCCCAGCATTGAAACGGACTGTGAGAGGCAGAGGCCCAACACAGTGGACATGGAGGAAGGACTACACGCAGCCCCATGGAAGTGGAAGAAAAACTACAGTGGCACTGTGGAGGGAAAAGACTAGCGACAATCATGGGTAAGAAGAAATGTGATCACTCTGAGACGGTGGCCCGCATGATTGAACTCATACAGCAAGACAGTGAGGATATTCAGCGGGTCGCAGTGGCAGAGAAAGGCTGTGGAGATGTTGCAGGAACAGGGGCGATATTTCACCCAAAAGAGCATTAGAGGGGCAGCAATGCCTGCCTCCTGTCTTTTCAAGTGACTGTGGACTCAAAGAAGCAAAAGCTAAGATTGTAGCACTCGCAGAAACCAGGCGCGCGGCAGATATTTAAGCGTGCCGCGCTGCAAAAAAAAAAACAATGTTTTATAAATCAAGTTTCGTCTGGCAAAAGTTGAGTTCGACGAGGTACGCAGCTGCCGGATGGTGCTGGGAGGCTGTGGGTCACATGATGTTTTTGAGGCGATCCTGCCTGCAGTTCACGCGTGCTCTGGAGGAAGGGGGGGGGGGGGGGGTTGAAGTGAGGAGAGGCACCCAGAACAGCCATAACGAGCGTGCAAACCACAAATGTAAATTCTAAACATGAGCAAAGCGTATTGTTGGCCCTGCGTTTGAAAAAGCAGGCAGGAGGAGGCAGCTGCAGCCGAAGAGAGTGAGCGAAGAAGGAGGAAGAGGTGTCGGCTGCAGCTTGGGAGAGGGACCAGGCATGGCTGCGTGCAGTTCCTGAGCTTAAAGAAGCAAAAAGGAGAAAAGAGTGCGGCAAAACAAATAACATAACCAGTAACAGGACATGTAAGCGGGGCATTCCTTATGGGAGGTTACAATAAGAGAAAAGGCGGTATTAAGGAGGGACTACTAAGCCTATTAACCAGTGAAAAGCCACCATTTACAAAGGACAGTAACAGGAGCCAATTAAAAAGATGGGTGGAAAGTGGGCAGAGGTTAATGCCCATATCCTGAATACAACGTATCTCGAAGAGACGACACAAGCGCTGCCTAGGTGAGACCTAAAAATAGACTGTAATGTGCTCACTTAGGGAAGCCAGTAAGTGGGACCAGCCAGGTCCTCAGAAACAAATCTTAGCAGGTGAAGCAGTCTTCAGTTCGTTCCAGGCACTTTTTTCCTTTGCATGGCTTTCCGATGGAAGTGGACCTGAGGCAAAGGATGCTCAAATTATCCTGTAAATGAGATTGTCGACAAGGGTCTTGCTGCGACTACTCCTCAGACTACAAATGGGGTGAGGCGGTCCGGGTCACAGGGTCGACATCCCTCGAAGCGCTCTGTGCTGGCAGAAGTCTAGTCTCCACTGGACTACCGGTCACCCAGTATCGCAGTTCCAGGTCCATTCTTCCTGGATCAATAAATCTTCCTCTGGAGGTCCCAGCTGCAGTGTGATGGTACTCCCGGGTTCAGAAAACTCTGGTGCAACTTTGTGTGCCAGGTCCTGGTCTCTATTGCTGCACCGTGGCGGTTGGGGGCGGGTTGAAGACTTTGGGCTACAAACATGCCTCAGCAGGCGTCTTCAGCTGTTGTGTCCCTGTGCTGTGAGCAGGAGGCCAATCAGCTAGCCCTTAGAGTCTCTTTTGCTTTTGCTCCACTCTGGAGACAACTTCTCCTTGAGCAGGACATGGCAGGCACTGTCCCTCTCCTTTGCTACTCAGCAGGTGCAAGCCACAGCAATGCAGCCTCTTTGCCAGTTCCATGGTGCAGCAGGGTAATCCTTCCTATGTTCTCCTTCCAGTCCAGTTGAGATCTAAGTTTAGGGTGCCAGGGGTGCCCCACTTATGCTCAGAAAATGCCCTCAGGGCACGCATGTGGTTGGTACCCAATGAGCTACCAGGTTCCCTCCCACCTTTCCTTCGAAGTGCGGTTTCTGGGCATCCCAGGATGCATCATTCTGCCCACTTTCAATGTGAAGGGACCCCCCGGCTGGAGCTCCCTAGCCCAACCCAGAGTAGTGGCTACTAAGGGGGCTACACCCCCCTAGAAAACTGGTTTGGCAACTGTTTTCCCCTCTCCGGTCCCTTGTGCAAGCCTGTCTGCCTGAACAAGGGAGGAGCTCCTCTCCCAAAAGGTGACTTCTCCTTTGAAGCTCGCCTTTTAGGCCAAGACCCATGTGGCTTCCCGCAGGAGGGAGGTGACATCTCCTTCCAGAGCAGTCCACTATTGTATCCTTTCCTGGGAGACATTAACATGCCTCCTCAGGCAGGCGTAAAGCGGTATTGGCGACAGTACACCGTGTGCAACCAGTATGGGCATAAGGGACTAAAGGCAACAAAGTGGCATCTTAGCTAAAATTGCACACTGCAACTTGTTACGTTAACTTCGACCTGAGAATCAAGTCAGGCTTAATGTAACGTGTTTGATACCCTGAATGACTCACTTTAGTTGCAGTGTTCCAGATTTAACACAGCTGAGGTGTCAGCGTGTAACTCTGTGCTCGCCCGCTGGGCGACCAAGCTTTTCCACAGTAAAAATGTCATTTTCATGTTTTTAATATCAGAACATGTAAAATTACATGTTCTCACTGTGGGATATGTTGCACCTTGCCTTCGGACTCGATAGGCCTGCCATAGGGGTGACTTGCACATATAACTGAGGGGAAGTCTGGCTTTGCAATTACTTTAAATGGCAAAGTTGGGTTAGCAGTTTAAGCTGCTCTTCCAGCCTGCACAATGGTTGGCTGCGAGTTGCGACAATTCCAGGGGGAGGAGGGGAGGGAACCCCCAACTTAAAGATCATGGGTACCATATACTGGGCACTTAAAGCTAAGTTAGCTTGGCCAATTGGGTAAATGCCAATTTAACACCAATTTAAGGGTAAAGGCACAGGCACTGAGGTCTGATTAGCAGGCCTCAGTGCACTCTGTCGAAAAACCAGCAGCATTAGTCCAATAACTTAGAAGCGACTATACAAAAAGAGGCATTTCCTTGCAGACACTTTATTGTGGCAGCCAGTGCTAGGGGCTCGTCAGAAAGGCATCATAATGTTGCGTTAAGTTGCCAGAGGAATCTGGAGCTGGGCCTAAAGAATTTATACACTATATTCTCGGCTAGGCAAAAGGTTGACCCCTAAATACAAGGTCTTCAGTTTTGGCAGTAAAGGACATAGTTGTGAAAACATCCTTCTGCATTGTAGGATTTTCATTGATAAGTCATAAACATTAAAATGGTTATGCCCACATTGATATCTTGGAAAACTTGTTCATGGCATGTGTAACTGTTGATACTCTGCATACTTCTGCCATTTAGTGTTGGGCTCGGATGTGTATAACTTGTTTTTCTTCAAAGAAGTCTGAGTCATGACATGTAGTGACTCCAATGACTGATAATGCGCATGGGCATTGAATCCATTGTTAGATTGTTTTCTTCTGCCGTCTGATTTGGACTTGTGCCACTGAATCTGAGTGGAAGTAGCGTGGCATTCCTAGTCAGTGCTTTCCAGTGCATCTACCCCGTTGGCATGAAACAATCATGTTCACAGCAGTCTTTTCGACTTGGGTCCGACTTTCGGCGACTTTGCACCTGGGATTTTTTTGACGCTACGTTCGGTGACTCAGCCCCCCTCAGACCTTCTCCTCTGTCACCCTCCTTGAGAATGTGCAGGCCATGATGGATAGGACCCTTTTCCATAACTTTCCAGAGTGCCACTCAAAGTACTTGTGGCAAGATCACCATCCGGTCTGTAACCTGTGCTTGTGCCGCAGCATGACTAGACCCCCTGCCCTGCCTGCCTCTAGTTCTGGTCTTAGGGGACCTTCAGGTACCAACGTGATCGATGTCTCGCTCAGAACTAGGTGGCGCAGATTCTAGATAAGTACACCCCTGACCTCTTCGGAGCAGACATCAAAGGGGAAGCTAGGCACCTCCACGTCTGCCGATGAACCAGCAGCCTTCAGCCCGGGACTAAGTTTCCTATTGTACTTCAATGCTGAAGATCAACATGCCCTCTGGGTCAATGCCCGACTGCCATGAGTACTTTACTCCATCCCCAAAAACAATCGGTCGACTTCCACCACTCAGGGGGGTTAGGCATTGAGCCCACCAAGAGCTCAGCAGTCTTCCGTGCTGCCACTGCACTCCAGCCATGGCTGTCACCGACACAAGGCTCCGGTGCAGAAAATGACTCCGGTCCCAATGCCGAAACAGCCGCATAAGACCAGGTCTTCCTCTGCATGGACTGTGCACTTGATGCATTCCGGTTCCTGGCCGCCGCCTGGTTTTTCGGAGCCGAAGCACCATTCAACGCCCCAATTGGCTTTTAAGCCGAAAAAGCCATCGCTACCAAGTCATCCATCCACAGCCTATCCCTCAGCGGGCTCAGAGGATTTTGATGCCCCCACAGAGCCTCCAGGAGGAGCTTAACTGTAGGTAAATGGGCAAGATCTCTGCTAAACCACCATTGAAGGTGAAGAACACTCTCCCTCGCAAAAGAAAGCTTACCTTTTAGGAACAGCTGACACTGGAGCCGCTGCCACCTGCGAAGCTGAAGAAGCATCTGGATAGGAGTGCTAGCCATATACCCCCTCATTCTTCCATTCCTCTTCAGTCTTCCTCTCCTCCTCCTCCTCTTAAAATTCCTACTCCTCCACCCAAGGTCCCCACTCCACCTAAAGTCTTGACTCCCCCTCCACCACACAGGTCGTCTCCGCCATCTTCACCAGAGGTGTCCCCACATTTCTCCTATGGGGAAGCGAAGTCCACAAGCTCCTACTGTCCATATGATGCCCCGTATGATCCAGAGCCTCAAGATGATCCCTGGGAGGATTATGGTGACGTCCCTGACTTCTACACAGTCAAGCCTTCCCCTCCTGATCCCACCTCTTATCATGAGGCTATTCATAGGGCAGCCAGCTTGCACAAGGTAGGAGGATGAATTCTTGGTGGAAATGCTCAGTCCGCGCTCAACCCAATACCTATACATGCTCACGGGTATGTTGAAATCAACTTGCGATGTCTTCAAAGACCCTGTTAAAGCCGTGACCATAGTCATACCAGGGTTGACAAGTATATGGCTTCCCTATCAGACCCGCCTTAATGTTGGAGGGCAACTCCCGCCAGACTCATTGGTCGTGCATACCTCCCATAATCAAGTGAACACGCAGGGTACTGGGGATGCCCCATCCCCCGACAAAAAAAGTAGAAAAAAATCAGATTCATTGCCTGGATTCAGGTCTTGTATTGTGATCCCCAGGCACAGGTGACAGTTAATATGGGCACATCCACGATTTCTTGCTGCGGTGTGGCACGTGAGAAGTCTGCCCGCTTTTCCCCTTGATCTTCACTGTAGTGTTGGAGCCGCTCGCGGTCTTGATAAGAGGCGACCCTTTGATCAGTGGTTTGAGATGGACTGCTGAATGGGAAGACAGGATTTCGCTCTGTGCAGACAACATCCTGTTATATGTAGCTGACCGGACTTCTACACTCGACAGAATATTGCATATATTTACTTTGTTACGTAGAGATTCAGGATACACTATCAATTGGAGCAAATCGCTGATCTATGTCTTGCATGGAGCTATACCGCAATTACGTAGAGACTGCACAGCACGCATGATCACAGAGGGATTCCGCTATCTGGGAATCTTTATCTCCAGAAACCCTGATGCCTTTTTTTACGCCCTTAATCGCGAGCCCCCACTCAAGCATCTGGGTGGCGATGTCCAGCACTGGAGTGGCCCCCCTGTCTTTATTAGGAAAAGCGTCTCTCTGTAAAATAATGGCCTTGCCCTGCTTTCTGTATGTGCTCCAAAATACACTGTACCCGGTCCCGCCATCCTATTTTCCGGCAGTTGATACTGTAATAGACACTCCTTTGGTATACCCCCCCAGACCCTCCAGAATTGCCCCTCCGAAACTGACACTGGGATGGTATGACGGTATAGCACTCCCAGCCCTTCAGAAATAATACTGGGCAGCCCAACTCATTAACGTCAATCATTTGGTTCATCTTCCAGTGGATGAACCACATTACAAAATGGATAGACGGAATATGCGGCCTGGAGGCTACCTTAGAGCCATCTATGGGGGGGGGGGGCGTGCTACATCCTTCCCAACTCCGACATCTGGTACACTTCAGGTATGGCACTTTGCACTAACAGCGCTCAGTTGGCGAGCCAGGGTCACTCGTGCTACCCCATTGTGGGATACAGTGAAGTTGGGCACCCTGACCAAACAACCGGCTGATCCTTGTCTGACTAAATTGCTGGCTATGGCCACGGTGATGATCAACCCTGAGGTGAATCTGCTGATCAACCTATCTCTTACCGCAGCCATTGTGCCTCCACCCTTGATCAGGCCAAAATTGTCCCTTAGCTGCAGGGGATGTTGGGATCGAGAGTGGATTTTTTCACAATCGCCCTATATCACTCCTCCCTGCCGTTGCGAAAGTGTGCGAGAAACTGGTTAACAGACCGCTGTCTGAATATGTAGAACATGGCCTGCTTCACCCGGCAATCTGGCTTCAGAGCCTGTTACAACACTGAGGCGGCTCTGGTCGAAGTTGCTGAAGCCATCCGGGAAACTTTAGATTCAGGAGGCAGGGCCGCTCTGAATCGGTTAGACCTGTCGGCTGCGTTAGACACGTGCCACACTCCCTGCTCCTGGATCGCCTACAGGAAATTGGAGTAACAGGGTCTGCTTGGAGGTGGCTGAAATCCTATCTTGAGGGCAGAACGCAGCAAATCTGAATCCCTCCTTTTTCAGCCTCCCCCAGAACGTGACCACAGACGTGCCGCAAGGGTCTATATTGAGCCCTTTACTCTTTAACATTTACGTATCTCCCCTGATCCAGATGGCTGAGGGCCTCTGTGCCAAAATCATTGCTTATGCTGACGACTCCCAGCTCCTTTTCACATGGAAGAAAAATGACTTCTCCATCTCCCTAGTTAAATCTTGCCTGTCAGCTGTCTTCCGTTGGCTCTCTTCTGCCCAGTTAAAATGTAATGAGATTCTTCTGTTTGGGAACTTCCCCCCGCAGTTCTGGAACTTGTTCTGGCCGCAAGAATCTCCCATGCCTACCCCTGAGGGCCAACCTACGAAGAATCTACGGATCTGGTTTGACGAGAAGCTGAGCTTCATTCCTCAGATTAAGAAGCTTACTGGTCTGTGCTTTGGCACTCTGAAATCCTTAAAGTTCCTCCCTCTTCTTCCCATCTCGGCAAGGAAAACTGTCACTCGTGCGCTGGTATCCTCGCGCCTTGATTATGCCAATGCCTTATACGTTGATCTGTCCGGCTATCTACTGAATAAACTTCAGGTGGTGCAGAACGCTGTGGCTAGAACTCTTCTTAATATTCCTATAAAGACCAGCGTTAGACAACACCTGCGTAATCTGCACTGGCTGCCAGTGATAGAGAGGGTGAAGTTTAAATCCGTGGTCTTGGCACATGCAGCTCTCTATGGACTTGGCCCCATATACTTGCAAAAACGCTTCAGGTTCTATGTCCTTAACAGACAGCTTCGCTCAGCCACGTTGCTCCTTGCCCACGTCCCCAGATTTCTACCTTAAGAGGGTAGGCGGCAACTCTCTTGCTTTCAGGGCGGCTGCGGCCTGGAACCTTCTACCTCTGGACCTTCGCAGCATTCAGGATCCTAAACTTTTTAGGAAAAGGTTTAAGACCTTCCTTTTTATCTAAGCCGTTTATCATTTTTCCCTGCTTTTCCTTCCACTGGGCTCGCGCCGGGACACTCTGAGTGTCTGTGCGCGCAATAAATCCCCTTAAACATAAGCAAATGATGTCACACACTCAGACCAATTTGATTTGTATAAAAATATTATTTAGTTATATTTATTTTCTAGAAGCAAGCCTGGCACAGGTAAGTGTAAATGGTACTTTTCAAGACAGGTTGAACAATACAAGCAAGCTGAATATAAATGACTTTGTTACAGGTTTGTAAATCTTTTCAATATGCTGGAAATTACTGTTGGATTACTTTTGATTACTTTATGGATTACTTTTTCTACTCAGTGTGATATGCCTAGATATCACACTGGTACATTTCCCTGAGAAAAGGTAAGTAAAGCAGTTTTTAGTTATTTGCAGTTTTTCAAGTTCTCATACAAAACCAACTCCGCAAGCAGTCAATGCAATCCTAAGGAAGGACATTGAGTTATCGGTTTACAGGTAAGTACAAGTTTGTGGGAGTTGGTATTCCGGGGTTAGAACCAGGGTTCCCCCCGGGTCCCCCCAGGGTCAAGGATGCACCCTCAAAGCACCCTCAGCAGCACTAGGGCGGCCGGGTGCAGAGTGCTGAGGCCCAATGTTATCCAATGGGGGATAGGGGGCCTCCGGTTGGTGGCTGCTCACGAGCAGGCCACAAGGTTTTGGGAGCAAAGCTCCTGGTGTTAGGCTCAGGGCAAAGGGGATCAGAGTTAGCACCCGCAGCGGCTCTTCCAGTAATGATAAGGCATAGATTTGAGCAGTGCTGGTAATTGCAGCGCCAGGATACCCGTAGGGTGACAGTGTGCTATACAAGTACTACCTACAGTACAGAGTGCTGTTTTGGCGTTGGGTGCCCTGTTAATTTCAATGGGGTTTCTCCAGTTGCAACAAAGACTGCAGGCTCAGACAAAGATCAATCATAACATTTAATTTGCATTTAAAAAATGCTTAAAAGTACATAAAATGTAATTGCATACAGTTAGTGCAATACTAAAAACGATATTTTAAAAAGGCGTCCAATTTGTATCAAAGAAATTTATCCTTAAAATTTTTAAAAAAAATACTATACAGATGCTTATAAAATGTTATCCTCCTGTGTTAAATAGCATCCCTTTTCCTAGGTGATGGATAATATAAAAAAGATGTAATCACTTAAATATTACGTAGCAGCAGGGTGTAAATGAGCTTATCTCACCATTTGAGTCACGCAAGATTAAGTCTATCTCTATCCATTATCACAGAGGTCTTCAAACTGTGGGGTGCGTCCCGCAGGGGGGCGTGGATGGGTTCCCAGGGGGGCGCAAATGCCTCTGCAAACACATGTAAATGAAGATGGCCTGGAAGTACGGCATGCATTTGCTGCATTTCCAGGCTGTTTTCATTTACTCAGTGCCCTTGAAGTCAAAACTGTGATCGGAGTGCCTTGGGGTCAGATGTCACTGAGTGTGCTGGCAGGGTCAAAGATGTTGCTAAAAACAAAGTCTTAGTTTTGTGTAGTCACAGTAATTTAAGTGCATTATTGCTATATGTGGGTATTAAACTGGTACTTATGAAGGGAACTATGCCAGGACAGTGTTAACAAGTGTAAAAATGGCAAAATAATTCACTAATGCGATCACAAAATGTTCAGCATTATTTAGCATAATTCGGCTTTGCTTGCTGCAAAATGTTAACTCTGCTGCATAATTTGGCCTTCTCCTGCCACATAATTCCAGTGGCCCTGTTTATAGTGCTGTGCGTTCCCAGCCTGTGGCAAAAAACACTGTTAATATGCAAGTCCCTATTTTAAAATAGTATTTCACATAGTCTAAGCTAGGCTGCTGCAAATTGATGCAGTGTTAGAGATAAAACAAGTTTAAAAAAATATAGTTGTTAGTAATAAGTAATCAGACTGTATCTAATGCAGACAATTTTATGTCTCCAATATTCCAGAACCCAGCTGATAACACCCCAACATTACATCTCAAACAGAATAAATATTTGCCACCATGAAGCTTTAAGCAGAGCTACTGGAATTATTCAGCAGGAGAGGACCACATTATGCGGCAGGGTTGAATAAATTATGCAGCAAGAAAAGATGAATTATGTGGCACAATGCAGCACATTTTGTGGATAGCATTACTTCATTATTTTGACTTTTTAACTCATGGTTATGCTGTTAGGGGCAATATTTCACCTCAATAGTACCAGTTTAACACCCACATACAACAATCAGCAGCTACAAGATTACCAGTCAATCTTTGCAAAAGGCCTTCACTGCTCCGGAACACTGTCACGTTTTAAGTAACTTTTGTTCCATTTGAGCTGCAATCAATATCTTTGGGCTAAATTCTGCAGATTATACAGCAGATGATGGATTATGTAGCAAATGTGGTAAACTCATAATTATGTGGAAAACGCTGCTGCTGCAGAAACTCATAATTCTGGTGACCCTGGCTTTAAGTGACTCAATCAATTAAGGCTGGTTTCTTTTTTAACTTTCTGCACTACCACCACACCCTTCACTTTCAGGCAGAGGCACCTCAAAGTCAGCATTAACTGATCAGGGACAGTTTTTATTGTGATAGCTAAGTCCATGGGGAGGCAGGTAGAAGGCCAGCTGGGTTGCATTCAGAGGCAGAGCCCTAATCCTCTCGACCCTGGGGCCTCAAATTAATGGTCCAGGAGAAAGAGGAAAGGAGCGAGATTCATGGATGTTGTCAAAGAGATGGCCCAGAATAGGGAGCACTGTATGGGGACTTATGTTTACAAATGGCCAGAAACAGCTTCTTCAGAGCGATACCCCAAAGAAGGGGACAATAGAAGTGGCCTTTTTTTTTAGGGCCATTCATCAGTGCAGCAGGTACTGCTGAGAGGTGTGTAAATGGCCACTGTTGGTTATCATTAATGAAGCAGTTGCAGCAGGGCTGGGGCCCAGGGGTGTGAGGGGCCCACTGCTTCACAATCATGACTGTCTACCTTTAAAAAAGGGGCATGGGAGAATATTTTCCTTTCTAGCATTACGACCGAGGTCACCCTTGCAGAAAAAAGGGATGCAACATGGGAGCTTTTTTTTTTACTTTACTGGACAGAGAGCCTGTTTCCAGATTGGAGTGATGGTCAGGCATGATGGGGAAGAGGTGAGAGATGCAGAGGAGATAGTCTGCTGCTCAGGACTGCGGTTATCATTAGTACAGTAGGTGTAGTTGCATTGGAGTCCAAGGGTGTGAGGGGCTCACAAGCAAACCCAATTCTGGGGAGCAGTGTTTTTGGGACAATACATGTTTTTGTTTGATGCATTTGCTGTTTTATAAGTCTCATATTTAGTGTGGTTTATGAACTATAAAAAAAGTACTCCTGAAATCATCTCATAAGCCCTGCCTACTGCACGCAGCCATGTTCATCCTGCCCTCCCAATCCTTGCCATAAAGTTTTGGAGGGGGGCCTGACCTCAAAGCATTTTGCTTAGGGGGGAGGGCGGGGGGGGCCTCAGAGCAAAAAAGTTTGAAGACCTCTGCATTATCATCAGATCAGGATAACATTATGTGGGCAATCTTCCTAGTTTTTACGGCAGCTTGTAGAAAAGACGCCATCATAAAACATACAAATGGTGTTTCTAACTGTAAAAGAACTGAGAAAGCTGAAATATAATTACTCAGAGTGAGCGTGCGCAATAGTGGCACAATAAACCTTTTCCTCTCGGTCACATATAAGGGACAGAAAAACAAGTTGTGGGAAGTTGTTTGTTTAGAGAAGGCATCACAAGGACATACAGATAGATGGTTTAGTGAATGTGTTTTCCGGGAAGCCCAACATCAAGGGAACGTAATTTAATCTCAATCTTGTCAAAGAACTGTGCCGAGAATTCACAACAAAAGAAAGATAAGAGGATTGACCACTTGGCACAGGAGGTGAGGCCAGGTAGGAATTTACTGTGCTTTTTGATTTGTTCCTTTCCCATCTTATCTGTTCCCTTTTCGCTATAAAGAGCTCTTTCAGTCTTAATTTAGAGTAAGTTTCGCCACTGCTAGGATTTTCATACAAATCCTCCAGGCCCATAGAGATAAAGGTCTGTCTAACATAAGTTAACCAAGGGATGGTTACGACACAATCAAGTTTCATGATATCCCTTATGATGTGCTGATTAAGTTCTTCTGGAGGTGAACACCGGTTGGGGAGATAAGTTGGGATGCTGGGACACCGGCGGTTGGGCCACCCAAGGCCGTGGGACGTCGGATGCAGGGGTGTCATTAGGCATCGGGTTTTCCTTACCAGCTCCGGTTGGGTGATCCTCCAGAAACAGGCTGCAGGCTTCACTTGGAGATTCCAGGCAGGGCAGAGATCACCAGATCGCAGGTCAGGATCGCTGGGGAGACCTCGTGGTGTTGTGCCACTCTCTCGGGCTGTAGACGTCTGGTGCAGAGTGGTGCAGACTCGCGGATTTGGCCGGAGCAAGAGTCTGTGGGTGAGCAAATCCAGTGCTCACAAGAGACCGTCTTTCTTGTGGAAGGCAGGGCAGGTCCTCTGGATTCTTGAGGTTGCTGGCTGCAGGACACACCTGGATTTCGCTGGAGCAGGTTCGAGGTGGGGACAGGCCGGTAGGGCTGGGGCCAAGTCAGTGGGCGTCCTCCTCTTCTTAGTTTCAGCATGGCTGTTCGGTCCTTCTTTTCTTCTTGTAGTTTCTTGTCTGAGGCAAGGTTCAGGGGTGCCCCTAAATACTAGATTTAGGAGCGTTACAGGTAGGTAAAGGTTGGGAGCAATGGGTCCCTTCCTTGGGGTGGATACGCCCCCTATTATGCCACCCTCCAGTGGGAGGGGGGGGCATATGCCTCACTTTGGTTGGCTGGGTCCCCCCCATCTGCAAGATGGTGGGGACTGAGTTGTGCTTCACCTGGCCTCCCCCACCTGAGGGGTGGAGTTGGCAGAGGTGGGCACACCTCTCTTCCTCACTTGTTTTCCCCGCTGATTCTCCCGCCCAAAGTGGGGGTCAGAACCTGTGGGGGCCAGTTGCTGGAAGCAGCAAAGGCCTGGGGAAGCTCACAAAGGCGGCAAGCCTTTGAAGCTTCCCCTTCGTGGACCCTGCCCATCCTGGGGAGAAGGCTTGGCACCTCGTCCCAGGATGTGCATTGTTTCAGGCCCCAGAGAGCAGCAGGCTCTTGACCCAGGGGTCCAGAAACATGTCTGGTGGTGGCAGCTGGCGAGCAGCCACTCAGCCTGGACACTAGTGTTAGGTCGTTTTTCAGGGGGCATCTCTGCGATGCCCTCCGAGTGTATTTTTCATTAAATCCCACACTGGCATTCGTGTGGGTTTAATGTGCTGACAAGTTTGATACCAAACTTCCCAGTTTTCAGTAAAGCCATTATGGTGCTGTGGAGTTTGTAATGACAAACTCCCAGTACCATATACTCTTAATGGCAGCACTGCCCTTACCATGTCTGAGAATTGGTCTAGACACTGTAGGGGTACAGGGCTCATGCAGCTGTACCCGATAGTGCACCCAGCTAGAGGGGTGGCTGACCTATGCCAGGGCAGTGGGTTGTAGGCATGGCACACAGGGATGTATAATGATATCCAGGTGAGGGGTGCACTCCTTTTAAGGTTTATTTTTGAAAATGAAAAGAAAAACCTTTATATAGAATAATCCAGTGGTGCTACACCGCTACGTGTGCTGTCGACACACGTGCATTAACAAACGTCCTATAACAAGCCCATAGTCTTGAATGTAGTGTGCACTGTTCACTTTAACAAAGTTAACAACTTGTCAATCACAATATTAAACTTGACTAACTCGTTTCTTCAATCTAACACATTTATTCGTTAGTATGTACTCATATTTCATTGCATATGGTCCCTTATTTTCAATACTTCATGCATATGCTAAACAGAAATATTCAAAAGCATATGTTGCCTGCCTTCATTTTTAACATCAATATATAGTTAATTGTGACATTCTTTAAAATACATAAGATGGACATCCTGTTGCTCTTTATGCCCAATGCATTTCGGGACTGCTAGGTCCCTTCCTCTGGGGCATACCTGAAAGCCCAAAACAAAATATCACTTTTTACACATTGTCACTAAGTACATGGAGTTGCTCAAACAACCAATAACCCAAGGTGTACATGCAGGTTCTCAACGAACACTTATTTTCCTTTAACATTCTCTAAGTGAATAAACCACTTCAGCAAACAGTGCTTTAGCCTCAAACATGTTTATAACGTACATGCAATATCACACCATTCTTTTCTGACCAGTGTTTCACTGTTTATACCAAGTAATCACCAGGTGTTGTCACAACCATGCCTGAACAAGTGAATGATCACTTAAGTCAGTAGTCCAGTCCTACCTAGTCCGGTCCTATCTGGTTCCAATTGCGTATATTTCTCGATCCAACTACACCTTGGATCCCACTGTTAACAAAATACGAATGAAATGAGGTTGACCCTACTCCGACATTAATTGCTCGCATGTCCAACCATATATTACATCTAAAACGCAAAATACATAAGAGCTCACCTCCCAATGGGTGTCAACTCAGCTTGCTCTTATTCTACAACGAGTGTTCCCAGTAAATATCTGTGTAAAATAATCAAAACAATACTTAGTTTAATCTTAATAATCCACCTTTTTCTAACGCTCTGAACAATGTTGTCAACTAAAATATAATGACTTATGAAACGAGATTGGCCCGCCGCTTACCGGTAAGTTTAACTGCCAAGTCCTTCTACTGCAAACCACGATGTGACTGTGAAGCGTGAAAGGCTTCCTTCTACTCGTTAGCCATTCACGAACATGAGCAGTGAAAACGGACTACTCGCGACCGGTTCCTGCACACCTATTCGGCCGCCATCTTGTAATGTATACTACGATCATAATAAGTTGATATAGATCAAATTTATCAATGCCCAGTACACGTCAGTGTAGATAAACAACAAATCATAACAATTCGAGCGTGAAGCTTTCTATCGCGCGTTTATCACGTTCTGACATGACCGCCAAAATAATATGTACCCGATTGCTTATCACATTATGGTCGCCATCTTGTACTGTGAGTTATGATTGTAAATGGATAAAATATAAATAAAATATCAATTATTAGTAAATGATTCGAGAAAATCATATTTCTAAAATACTTCAATGCCCCCTCAGGGTGAGGAAATTGGAGGAGGAAGTATACAATCTTAAGTGAATTGGAAGCAAGGATGGAAAATTATACACGGAAGATCAATTTGGAAGGACTCAACCAAAAGCTGGACAAATACAGTAAAGAACTTCAAGAAGGAAAACTACGAAAATATAAGAGGGACACTATCATAAGTTAAATGAAGTGTACACATGGGCAGAGATATATGCATGCAGGAGATTTGACTCAAAGAAAACAACTACATCATCTGAAGAGAGTATAGTAACTGAGAAGGACACAGCAACCAACAGGGAACCCATTAGATTGGGAACAGCGGAACTGGTTCGTTCTGGACCATCTACTGAATATTGAGAAGCAACGCCACCTAATACATCGGTATCTTTTTTGACACAGGCTCCGGATCAAGGACAACCACTGGCTTAAATGGGACAAGGGGCACCAGGAGCAATCGCAAGACCCGGAGAGGACAAGGAAAAAGGAGGAAAGAACTTGCGCAGCAAAAAACAGGACCTAATAGTCAATATATCGTCCATTAAATTGACGCATCAACAATAAATGTCTTAAATAAGGGCATGTCCTTTGTGCCCACGAATTTCTCAAATGACCTGGAAACAGAAGCGGCACTATTTAGGTTCATGTGAACCTTCCGATTAAGGCATTTTTTCTCAAATGTAATCACTGACGATCGACTTCAAGATGAACCTATAGAAACACAGTTCAAACCCAAGAGTACATACCAAGCACCCACATCTCAAAAGATGTTAGATACGTTTGAGATTATGGTTAAAAATGACAGAAAATTAAAATTCAAGAACCGTAGAAGACAGAACCTGACGCAGTATGATAAGAGCCATCGGATCCATTGCTAATAACCCCAATCTTACGTTGCAACCAGCCGACAAAGGGGGAGCCCTTGTAGTGATGGATACAGTTTAGTATTACTCCAAGGTTAATCAACATGTATTGGATGAAACTACATATATGTTGTTGGACAGTGACCCTACAACACAAGTCGGTATGCTAAACAAGATTTTACAAAAGGCAGAGGATATGGGTTGGATTGATGAGAAGACTAGATCATACTTAACCACGGCTAACCCACGCAGACCTAAATTGTACATGATCCCCAAGATACACAAAGATCTGAAGAATCCCCCATTCCGGCCGATGGTGTCGGGGTGCGGTTCAATATTCGACCATTTGGGAAGGTATCTGGATCATTTTTTTCAGCAATTCGTACAGCACTGGCATTCCTACTTCAAGGACACCACAGACTTCTTGCAAAAACTTCAGACAATAGAGGCATCATTACAAGAACACTGGCTGCTATGTACCATAGATCTTGCAGCATTATACACATCTATCCCTCATGAAGCAGGTTTAGAAGCTGTAGAATGGGCGTTGCTACAATCACAAGGCATCAAGGCAGAAAAAGTCTTTTTACTGGAATTACTTCAGTTTAGCTTGAACCATAGCCATTTTTTATGGCAAGGAAAATTCTATGCTCAACTTACCAGGACATCTGTGGGTTTTTCGGGGGCACCCGCGTATGCCAATATTTTTATGGCACAATTTGAAGAACTACATATCCTAAGCAACATTAGGTGGCAGACTAAAATAGCATTGTACTGTAGATTCATCGACTACATATTCCTGGTATGGACTGACACAAGAGGTGAACTCGAAGATATGATACAGTTCTTGAATGCACGGAACCCCAGAATTCAGTTTACGCACACCATTGTTGATTCACAATTACACTTTTTGGATGTACTAGTTATGAAAATGAATACAAGGTTTGAGACCCAGATAAGCCCACTGACAGAAATAACGCACTGGCGTTTTCCAGCTTTCATCCACGAAGTTTAATTCATAACCTACCATTCTCGCAGTTTTTGAGAATAAAAAGGATTTGTTTGGACCAAACCACAAGCACCCAAAAGATCATGGAATATAAACAAATACATTGAAAGAGGGTACCTAGAAGATATACTGACGGAATGCATCACAAGGGTGGATCAAAAAAAGAGGATTTAACTGTTTGCCAAGCCTAACAAACCCAAAGGCGATGCTCTAGTGTTTGTTTCTAAATACTCAACATGCTCGCGAGCAATTTAGAGAGTGATCAATACAAGGTGGGAACTATTGGAAAATGAATCAGACTTTAACAACTTATTTAAGCTAAAACCATTACATGCCTACACGAGGCAAAAATGTGCGTGAGCTTTTAGCAACACCTGATAAGAAACAAAAGGCTGATGAATACAAAGACACCAACAGGTGCCTGAACTGTATACATTGTAATAATGTTATCACTGGAGGCAGTCTGACACACCCGAACACAGGAGAAATCATAAAATTAAGGCATACGTCTAATTGTAACACCCGGAATGTAATCTACTGCATTAAGTGCCCGTGTGGCAAGGCATATGTAGGAAAGACTGAACGTAAGGTTAAAATAAGACTGACTGAACACAAAAGTACAATAAGGATGAAAAACAAGACCTCATACATTGGCAGGAAGAAAACCATTCTATCTCACAACTGAGATATCAAATCATTGAGGTAATAACCGCTATACCGGGAGTTGACTGGATCAAACGATTGGACACACTACTACCAAGAGGGTTGAATGACAGGATTGATATGAGTTGTTTCATTTGAGTAGATATTTGAGCTAACAATAGAATTACATCAGGCAATCATTAGGGACACGCATTTGTTCCTATTGAAAGCAGGGACAGGTCCAACTTAGTTGAATAGGATACATTAAAAACATGACACTTTACAGGATAAACATACATTCCATAATATCCTTTATAAACCAAACAGTTAAGATCATGTGGTGGTGGGCACTTCGACACCCATTGAGCTGACTTGATGAGTAATAAAGTTGTTTTGGAGAAATGGCACAGTTAGAGGAAGTGGACATTGAAATTGAAGAATGAATTCATCGGGTCATTCATTGTTGCTTATTGTTTGTCTAGCTAACCGGACTATTGCCAGGAATATACGATAAAAACTTAGGACAGTATGTATGGATGCCACGATGCGGTGGAACATTTCACGGATAAATATGGGGAGTTAGTGTCTTGAAGGCAACCGGGTTTTAGTTAATACATTTCATTCATGTCGTTGGATTATTATAACATAATACTCAGAGGAAATATTAATATTCAGTAGATGGCGTGAATACGTTTGTTGCATTTATAACACTCGGGTAAACTTGGATCGTGCTTAAGAGGTGGCATAATTCTTTCCTCACCATGAGGGGGCATTGAAGTATTTTAGAATTATGATTTTCTCGAATCATTTACTAATAATTGATATATTTTATCAATTTATGATCATAACTCACAGTACAAGATGCCGACCATAATGTGATAAGCAATCGGGTACATATTATTTTGGCGGTCATGTCAGAACGTGGTAAACGCGCAATAGAAAAGCTTTACACTTGAATTGTTATGATTCGTTTATCTACACTGACGTGTACTGGGCGTTGATACATTTTATCTATATCACCTTATTATGATCGTAGTATACATTACAAGATGGCGGCCGAATAGGTGTGCAGGAAACAGTCGCGAGTAGTCCGTTTTCACTGCTGATGTTGGTGAATGGCTAACGAGTAGAAGGAAGCCTTACACGCTTCACAGTCACGTGGTTTGCAGTAGAAGGACTTGGCAGTTAAACTTACCGGTAAGTGGCGGGCTAATCTTGTTTCATAAGTCATTATATTTCAGTTGACAACATTGTTTAGAGCGTTAGAAACAAGGTGGATTATTAAGATTAAACTAAGTATTGTTTTGATTATTTTACACAGATATTTACTGGGAACACTCGTTGTTGTAGAATAGGAGCAAGCTGAGTTGACACCCATTTTGAGGTTAGCTCTTATGTATTTTGCGTTTTAGATGTAATATATGGTTGGACATGCGAGCAATTAATGTCGGAATAGGGTCAACCTCATTTCATTCGTATTTTGTTAACAGTGAGATCTAAGGTGTAGTTGGATCTAGAAATATACGCAATTGGAACCAGATAGGACCGGACTAGGTAGGACTGGACTACTGACTTAAGTGATCATTCACTTGTTCAGGCATGGTTGTGACACAACACCTGGTGATTACTTAGTATAAACAGTGAAACACTGGTCAGAAAAGAATGGTGTGATATTGCATGTACGTTATAAACCTGTTTGAGGCTAAAGCACTGTTAGATGAAGTGGTTTATGCACTTAGAGGATGTTAAAGGAAAATAAGTGTTTGTTGAGAACACGCATGTACACCTTGGCTTATTGGTTGCTTGAGCAACTCCATGTATTTAGTGACTATGTGTAAAAAGTGATATTTGTTTTGGGCTTTCAGGTATGCCCCAGAGGAAGGGACCTAGCAGTCCCGAAATGCATTGGGCATGAAGAGCAACAGGATGTGCATCTTATGTATTTTAAAGAATGTCACAATTAATTATATATTGATGTTAAAAATAAATTAAGGCAACATATGCTTTTGAATATTTCTGTTTAGCATATGCATTAAGTATTGAAAATAAGGGACCATATGCAATGGAATATGAGTACATACTAACAAATAAATGTGTTAGATTGAAGAAACGAGTTAATCAAGTTTAATATTGTGATTGACAAGTTAACTTTGTTAAAGTGAACAGTGCACACTGCATTCAAGACGTTGGGCTTGTTATAGGACACAGGTATGTGCGCCATGTCGACTCTTCACTTTGTTCTGCACCAAAGCACGCAGCCTCCAAAGGCAGTGTGTGAGTGTAAAGGTACAGTGACTCTAAGGGCGGCACAATAAGTGCTGCAGCCCTTAGAGGCCTTCCCTGGCCAAAGAGTGCCAATTGGGTTTTGTTTTTAATGCGGTTTAGGGAACGAACATAGGCCCTGGGTACCTGTTTGGCAGTAACCCAGGGCGCACACAGTCAAAGTACATCAGCAGTTCAGCAAAAAGTAGGGGCAACCATGCAAAAAGAGGGCACTTTCTTACACACACATTGTCCAAACTAGCCCAGGACATATGAAATGGGCTCTTCAGAGAAGCGTAACCTTAATAACCATACTCCTCTCCAGTGTTCATAACATAGAAGCAGGCAGGTTAAGCAGGCACACAAGCACCTCACACGAAAGAGAACTAAAGCAAGACAGTGGAAAAGGTCTTTCAGAAGTGAGGCACAGAAAACACAGATCTTTGCAACACTAGAAAATGCAAAATGCCACATCTTTGTGTCCATTGCCCCACACTACCTGTCCCAATTCAATGCCCTATTGATAGATTGGTCATGGAAATTTGCATACGCTTCTAATGCCAGTAATACCATTAGTGCTAAACGTGTGCAAGCAGATACCCCCGGCACTAATATTACCAACTCCACAAAGGGTCAGGCAGATACGGTTTTCAGACCTGGTGGAGATAGCTTTGGGCAGGCTGATGACGTTACCATCCCCTCTGGACTTGCTAACAATTCAATTCAGGTATGACTCACTCAGCAAGCCAGCCTCGGTTTAGCAGTGTGGCTTCTAACAATCACGGCACGTAGGTGTTCTCTGACGATGCATGAACGTCGTAAGAGAGGCTAGAAGACAATGCTATACTGTGTGTGTGATCCACTGGTGCAATAGGGTAGGGCTTATGGAAAGCAGAGCAAATAATTCTACTTTTGTCAAGTACCTGATTCGCCTTCTAGATAAGAACCTTATCTATGCTTCAGTAAAGATACACTTGTCATCTATAGTGGTGTACATGCGGGGGTCCACAGGGAGAAGCGTCTTCAATGCACCAGTCATCAAGAGATTTCTAGAGCGAGCGAAAAAAAGTATCTCCACCAAAGTGAGCACCGCTGTGCAATCTAAGCATAGTGTTTACACAGCCAATGAAAGCGACCTTTTAACCTATGCGTAAGGTGGACAGCCTTCTTGATTGCTATCACATCTTTATGTAGGGTTAGCGAATTGTAGGCACTCATACGCCTACTTGTAGATACACAAGTACAGAGAGATAATGAGGACAAACCAACAGTTCTTTCCAAAGCTCAATTCACACTTCCACTTTAACCAAGCTATACAACTAGACTGTGAGGGCGTGCAGGCCGCCAGGAGAGATTTTCTGTTGGTCAAGCGCTTGCTGCAACAAATGGAGGCCAAATACTCTTTGCTGTACCCAGCCAAGATGCACATACACCACCTGGGTAAAACTCACTACTTAACAGATCAAAAGGCAGCCGCAAGGTTTGTCAAAACTATACCAGCAAACACGCAGGGTTCGCCTTTGGCGGCTCAAGATGCTGATTTGAGACGTTTGAGCGACAATAATTAAGGTGTTCTTCACCCTGCGGGGACTGCTTGTGCTGTCATGACATTGATGTCAAGCCCGTCGAGGACTTCTTCCTACATCATACTTGGCGATCCTGTATTTGACGTGCTGTGAACTAGAAGCAGGGATGATCACGAGACTGCCCTTGCTGGTCCATTTGGGTCGACCCTTGCTGCCTGGTTGCTGTTCTCCCTCCGGCCACCCAGCTATGTACTGGTTGGGAGAGTACTGGGTCTCTGGCTTGACTTCCCTTTAGGATGAGCCCCTCGATGTTCTTTATGGTTGCTTGTCGGGTGCTCTTTGGTGGCATTTGGTCCGAATGGGGGGGCCAAAGTGGGTGGTGGGTTAGGGAATGAGAGTGTGTTGTGTAAGCAGCTTCCTGGCTGCAAAATGTTTTTTTGTTTCCCCCCCCCCCCCCTTCCCCCTTGAATGCCATTCAGTTTCTTGATGTAAGCACTCCTTTTTGGTGGTTCCTACTGGCGCATCAGTGATTTACACACATATAGATGCAACTTAAGTCCATTAAATGTGGAACCTGGAATGTAAGGGGCCCTCAATGAGAGGCACAGGGCACAACAAGTTTTTGCTCCTCTACAGAGACAAAACGTCGATATGTGCATTTTACAAGAGCTACATCTCTCAGAGGGCACCCAGGCATGTATGTGGGCGGGGAGGATAGGCGAACGCCACGCAGTGGACTACTCCAACTTTGCCCAGCGGGTGGCTATCTTGATCCGTAAGGGGTTGCCATGGCACATACGTAAAGTTTTATGTGATTCGTAGGGGCGATGTGTCCCGCTTTCTGGTATGCTTCAGGGACACCCGATCAGACTCCTCTCCGTGTATGGTCCAAACGTAGGTGATCCTCCGGTTCTTCCTGGAGGCTTGGAGACTTGGGGGTACGCTGGGGCGATTCTGTGGTGGGGGTGTATTTTAACGTGTTCCTCGCCCCCGTGGCTGATAGATCCAGTGACTTTCGTGGGCCTCATCCGAAGGCAGCCTCGCAGCTTCGTCTGCTCATGGAGGACAATGACCTTACAGATTTTTGGCACTCCTGACATTTGTGCAGCGCAGAGGGCACTTGCATTATGCCTCCTTATACTAGATGGTCGCGCATTGACTACTGGTTGGCAGCACGCGATATTGATCTATGAGCCCCAAATGTCGCACACTTGCCAAGAACTTTGTCTGACCATACACCAGTGTTGCTGGAGATGGTTCCTCCAGGGGGAGATGCGTGCACATTTTCATGGCGCCTCACGGCCGGGGCACTGCACAATCGGGTGTTCAGGGAGGGGGATTAGATCCGTTGTCTTGGAATACTTTACTTAATGTACGCTCGGTGGAGTTGCATGCCTCTCTCTTGGAGGCCTTCATGGTTTTGATCAGAGGAGCATGTATAGCGAAACAGGCGGGGATGCTGCATGAGTTGTGTGACGAGCTTACGTGAGTGGAGAAGCTATGAGAGCTGGAGCTCCAGTATTTTGCTGATTGCAGCGCAGCCATGTTGGCGTCTATCCACAGCAAACTTGTGGATTATGCAGAAGCAGCGCAGAGGGATATTCTTTATCTGGGGAGAGGCCCGTGCTTGGCGCTATGGTGAGGGTGACCGGGCAGGCAAGACACTGACTAACGTACTGTGCAGACCATGTGCAAGTATTATATAGTTGCGCTGAGGGATGACCTATCCGATGAATTTGTGGGTACTGACGCTATACAGAGAGAAATGACTACTTTGTCTCCTCCCTTTATGCGACCAGGCATCTGGCACCACCCCAGGATTTTACCTCCTATTTTGACTCCTTGCAGTTGCTGTGGCTCGAGGAGGGCCATCGGTGTCCTAGATGAGCCCTTCTCATGAAAGAGGTTGTACAGGTTATTAATGCACTACCTGGGGACAACGCTCCTGGCCTGGATGGGCTCACTGTGGCCTTCTATAAGGAATGTGTCCATTCCCTGGCCCCACATCTTCTTGCCATGTATGACAAGTCCCTTGCTGCTGGCATGCTCCCCCGCCCCCCTCCTTGCGGAAGGCATTGACTGTGACAATACTTAAGCCGAATAAGGATCCTCAGCAATGTGAGCCGTACCGACCCTTAATTAACACGGACAATAAAATTCTTGCTAAGTTGATTGCCTGGCAGCTACTTCCGCTACTGCGACTCTCGTGCGCCTGGACCAGTCTAGCTTTGTTCCCAGCAGGTCAACGCCTCACACTTGCAAACCTTCTTTTCCCTAATCCATACTATTGATCGTAACATCAGTGCTGCATTGGTGTTCTTGGACGCCACTAAGGCGTTTAACTCTTGCGGCTCGATTGCATCAGCACCATGCACATCGGGGTATGGTGTTCACGCCTCCCAAAATTGTTTCAATGCAAGCATACGTCGTCACCCTATACGTGAGGTACCCATTTAAAAATTTAGGCCCACTGATTAGAGAATTCACTACGTTTAGCAGTATATTGGGGATTACTATAAACTGGTCCAAATCGATCATATTCCCTCTGACGGATGCGACGACGGAATTCTCCTCGGAGTTCCCATTGAGGTGGCTGAGGGAGCCGGTAAGATACCTGGGGAATTGGCTTAGCAGGGACCTAGATGATCTGTGTTAAGCCAATTATGGGTACTTTTTTTTTTTTTTTTTTAACTTTATCGTTTTAGCATGTAAGTGCAGTACATATAAATGGGCTCACTGTCAATGATACATTCAAATGAATAAAGTAAAAGAATTAACCATATCAGCGTCATAATGTCAAGTAATAAAAGAGAAAGTACAGTGGTTAATGGGTGCAGGTGAGCTCGTTGAAGACCGTCTCCATTAGCCCCGCATCCAGCTCTCCTGTCAATAGAAGTAAATCCTGACATATGTATACAATCAATGAAACACAGCATGGGAATGAGCATGTACATCATTTCGAACCAGCGATTGTCATGCCTAGGACAACTATCCGACCCCAACCGGGAGAATACCCTGCTCCAACTGGGAACTGGTGGTTTGGCGGATGGCCTCCGTGTATGCCCTGAGTGGCCCCCAGATATCTTTAGGACGGGATGATCGGGGCAGCGTAGAGGAGTACATTTCGCTGTTGGTGTTGCAAAATGTTAAGCTATGCAGCCAACTTTGTAATCTGGGAACTGTATTCCGGCCCCAGTGTAATGCAATTTCCCTTTTGGCCAGCAAAAAACGAATGGCGGCAAATCTTCGAATTTTCTTGGGGAAGTTAACCACGTATCCCAGTAATGCAACCTCTGGAGTGGGAATGAGGGTTAGTTCAGTCATATCTCCTAACGTCTTGTGTATCGACTCCCAGTATGGCTGTAGTTTGGGACATGTCCACGTGAGGTGAGCAAAGTCTGCGTGAGGGGCAAAGCATTTACGACAAGTGTGGGGCCTAGAGGGATCCAGTCTGTGGGACCTGGCTGGAGTGATGTATGCCCGTCGCAGAAATTTGAAATGGAGCAGTCTGGCGACTATTGAAGGAGACCTCCTTTGTCACTGTGCAACATTTGACCCATTGGTCGTCCGTGATGGGGTGCCCCAAGTCGTCCTCCCAGTCTTTGCGAATCTTGTCATCTGGCACTTGAATGAGGTCGGAGCAGGCCCTGTACAGCTTAGATATTAGATGCAGCCCTCCCGCTGATTCAATGACTAAAGACAACGGGGCGAACGAGTCCGGTTCAACAGGAAAGCTAGGCAGGGAGTCCCGTAGTGCTGAACGAATTCGCCCTAGGATGAAGCGATCCATAAATGTGGCGTCGCGGAAGCGCTCCTCGTCCGCTACAGTAAAGACGTGTCCGCCAGGGAACAGATCTCCCATTTTGGTAATGGCAAATTTAGCTAGAGTGCGTTGCACCAGTTTTTCTCCCATGATTGGGAGCCATTGCGCGTTTGGGAGGGGGAGAGCCGATGCGTAAAGCATGGGCGTGCCAATTATCCGCTTCAGTTTGTCCCATGCCCAGCTGGTGGTGGAGACCGTCTGTATATCATTGGAATCTCTTGGAATACCCCTGGGCAGAACTGCGGATAGCTTCTCAGGCAGTATGAAATCTGCCTCAGGGCGGAGATAAGGGATTCTAGCGTCAGGATGGTACCAAGCAAAAGCGTAGTAATACAGTAAGTAATACAGTTGAAGGTTGGGGACTCCAAACCCCCCCCCCCCTTTCATATGGCAGGGTCAGTATTTGCCAGCGCACCCGGGGTGCTTTGCCCCCCCATACCAACCGAATAAGGTGGGATCGCAGTGTTAGAAAGAAACTGTTAGGGAGGGGGACAGGAATATTATTGAAGAGATATCAAAAATTTGGGGAGCACCACCATCTTGACTATCGCCACTCTGCCAGCGATGGACAGTGGTAGTCGTAGCCAGCGCTCCACCTGTGCCTCCAGGGCGTTGATCGCTTGACCATAATTTAGACGGATAATGTGGGCCGTGTCCAGATGGATATGAATGCCCAGATACTTAACGGAGTCAGCGCACCATTCAAGGGGGAATTCGCAGTCCCATTGCGTTGTGCTCGGTGTTAGGGGGAAAATAACGGACTTACGCCAGTTTATGCCTAAACCAGAATGCTGCCCAAAGCGAACTATTTCCCTTATGAGGGGTTCCAGGTTGGTGCCTGGCTCTCGAACATAAAGGATAGTATCATCCGCGTAGAGTGAGACTAACAGCGGTCCAGTATTAAATTGGAGGCCCCTGTGCAGGTGCTTCTCCTGGAAATGCCTGATTAAGGGGTCCATTGCGAGAATAAATAAGAGCGGAGACGGGGCAGCCCTGTCGTGTACCGCGGGATAACTAGAAAGCGTGCCGTTCAGACGGAGTCGCGTTGTGGGTCGGCTGTATAGCATTTCAGTGGTAGCAATAAATCCCATCGGCATGCCCATGCGGCGCATGATGGAAACAAAGAAAGGCCATTCTAGAGTATCGAACGCCTTCTCAGTGTCTAACAAAATAGCTGCGGCTGGGGTTTCCGGGTTTATCCGGTGAGGAATCGAGAAGAGCGTCTGGAGATTCAGAGAAGTGGAGCGATGGGGAACAAAGCCTGATTGGGCAGGGGAGATGATGAATTCCATCAGGAGAGATAGACGCATGGCGAGAATTTTGGCCAGAATTTTGTAGTCTAAGTTTAATAAAGACCGGGAACGGTACGACCCACACAGAAACGGGTCTCTGCCGGGTTTAGGCAGTAGTATAATGACTGCCTCGCGGAAGGTAGGGGGTAGGACTTGCTTCTCGAGGGCTTCAGCATATACCTCAATAAGCTGAGGTGCCAGGAGGTCTTTGTACGTCTTCTAAAAATCCCCAGTGAAGCCATCTAGGCCAGGGGCAGAGGACCCGCGGAGAGCCATGATGGCGTTAGTGACGTCGTCCACCGAGATCGGCTCAGCCAAAAACTCCTGCATGTTCTTTTCCAAGTATACCAAAGCAATCTCGGACAGGTATGCCTCCTGCGCAGTGGGGTCGCGCCCCACTTTTGATGTGTATAAGGTGGTGTAATAATCGAGGAGTTCGTCACGTATCTGTGAGGTGGTCGTGAGCATGAGGCCAGTGGAGGACGTCAGTTCAGTGATGTAGGCCTTGCTGTAGGGTGGGCGAAGCATCTGTGCCAGTACCCGGCCGGGGCGTTCTCCCTCACCGTAACATCGTGCGGAATGATATTTCCCTAGAAACAGTATCTCACGGTCTGCAGTTTCTCTATATTCAGTGAGGAGGGAGAGACGGCCCGCGGCAGCTTCTGGGTTGAGACTGTTTATTGTGGTGCTATCAATGTCCCTTAGGTCGCGTTCCAGACGGGATAATGTAGTTCGCAGAGCTTTCAGTACCCCGGCTTGTTTGGCAATGCATACTCCCCTGATGTATGCCTTGAACCCTTCCCATAGGACAGCCCATGAATCTACCGAGCCCGTGTTGATGGCAAAGTATTCTTCTATGGCCTGGTGTATCTCTGAGTGAAAGAGGTCATCATCAAGGGAACGACTGGGAAAGCGCCATTGTCGTTCGTATCCCTCTGGTCTGGGAACACTCAGGAGGAGTTTAACTGGGGAGTGGTCCGAATATGTTCTCGGCAAAGTTGTGAGGGAGCGATACCAGCAAGCTACACCAGGGGAAATAAGCCAGTAGTCTAACCTGGTCCAGGTGTTATGATAGCCGGCGTAGTGCGTGTATTCAGTAGCGGATAGATTGCGCTTGCGCCATATGTCGTAAAGTGATAATTGTTGACAAAGGTCTAATAAAGCCCTAAGCGCTCGCGGTTTGGTACTGGGGGAGGAGGCCGTACTGTCTAGGGCCGGGTCTAAGAGCAGATTTAGGTCACCCCCCACTAACAGTAATCCGGGGTCCAACTTTGCGAGCTGAGAATGTAGTGAATGAAAGCATTCCGGGGAGTCCGTGTTTGGGGCATAGACACATACCAGGGCGACTCTGTAACCCATTAACGAATTATGGGTACTTAATGACTTGGTTGGACGAGCGGGTGGAGAACTGGAGGAACCTTCCCATTTCCTTAACTGGGAAGCTAGCCATTGCCAAGATGATGATCCTCCCTAAATTCCTGATTTGATTTGAACATTTATAAAGTGCACAACTGCCCATGGGCGTCTAGGCGCTAGTAACATGCGGTTCAGCAAGGTTGCCAAAAGAAATGTGTATGCCAAGTTAGTTGCTAAAGAGTCAGGTTTTTAATGCCTTCCTGAAGGCTAGCAGTGTTGGGCTGTTCTTTATGCCAAATGGAAGCATGTTCCAAGTTTTAACCGTACCTACCAGGAAACATCTTCCACCCCAACTCGCCTTTTTAAACCTGGGTGTTTGTAAAAGTTTGCAGTGAGCGGATTTTAAGTTTCTGGGTGGTTGATACCACTTCAAATGATTCTTCAGGTAGTTAGGACCAGATCCATGCAGTGCCTTAATCGCTAGGCATTGGGATTTGAATTTGATCCTCTTGTCCACTGGGAGCCAGTGCAAGGTTCTCAATTTGTGAGAGACTGGCTGAAATTTCGGGATATCCAGCAACAATCTAGCTGCTGCATTCTGAAGTCGCTGCAATTTTTGAAGATGTTGTCCTTGGATACCTACATACAATGCATTACCGTAGTCCAATCTGGACAAGGCCAATGCCGTCATCAGAAGTTTTAATGTGTCCGAAGGAAGGAAGGAAGGGGCGAACTTTCGTTATCATCTTTAAAATAAAGAAGATAGGTGAGGGCACTAATCTGGTTTTTGAAAGTAAGCTTATCATCAAAGATAAAGCCTAGATTTTTTGCCCTGTGCACAGGACCGGAATGTCTCCCAGACTGCATGGCCACCATCTTTGTGACCAAAAAGAGGTATCTGAGCCCCTCAAGAGAACCTCAGTCTTTTCACCATTCAATTTCAGGCAGTTAGAGCACATCCATTGGTTGACCTGGGCTATACAGTGATTAAAACGGTCCGCTGTCTCTTCTATGTTGCTGGAAAGAGATACCACTAGCTGAATATCATCAGCGTAGGATACAACTGAGAAGCCTAACTGCCTGATGATTTTGGCCAGCGGGGAAACGTATAGATTAAACAGCGTAGGGCTTAAGCTCCTCTGTTTGTTAACTTGCCCCTTCCGTCGTATTTCTGCCGACAGCTTCGCTCGTGTCTGGTATCCCTTGCCCAGGTGGGAGGGCAGCCCCGAATCGCATGGGAGACACTGACGCTCCCCTTTGAGCAGGGTGGGCTTGGGGCCCCAGATATGAATCTGTACTACTATAGTGCCAAGGCACAGTTTGTACATTACTGGCCTTTCCCTGCACAATGTCTGGTGCACACAGCACCCGAACATGACCACGCTGTGCCATGCCCTCTTTATCTGGTGTCTTTTTTGGCCCCCAAGTGCCCGCGAGTGCAGACACACTGTTGCTTGCACGATATGGGCATGGAATGAACATTGGCACAGGCTTGTTTGGGAAGGGTACTCGCTCATCCGGTTCCCCTACTTGGACCCCTCTCCTTCCCTATTACTCTTGACATTGGGACCTGCAGCAGGCTGCGTGAATTGCAGCTGACTTCAAGGGGAGCGTTCTATCCGGAGGACACTTTTATAGAAGCACAACAAGCTTTACAGGGGCCCGACAGGTCTCTACTGGACACATCCACAATATTACCAACTGGGGGTTGCAGTCCAGACGGTTCACGACTCGTTCCCGAGGCCCCACCTACTGGAGACGATCACAAGCTGGTCATAAGACTAGGCTGGTCTGCAGGAGATCACACCGGTGCATGCTCCTGTCAGCCTGCGGGCGTGGGACACATCTGTCTGCTCCCCTTACAGACAACCAATGGAAATGATGCTGCACTCGATCCCGCGGGACCAGTGCATTTCAAATATCTCCATAGATTATACTGCACCCCAAAAATGAAGCACAGAATTAGGGGGACCAACTGGCATGGGTGCAAATTCAGGACAGTGAGTGTAAAAATTCAGGGCAAAAGGTCAAAATTCAGGACAAAACTTTGGGACAAAAGGTAAGTTTTAAAGACACATCAGAGGAGATCGCGCAATAATATAGAAGTAAATAGACTACCAACATAAGTGCAAATCAAAATAAGTTGAGATTAGGTATTAGGTAAACAAAAGCTCCAACTTGTACAAATGCGTGGCCGATTGCATATGCTTGTTTTTTTAAAAGTAACTGGACAATGTTACTTCCATCTAATTTGTTAGATTTTTTTTCCTTGCCTTTAGGCCCACCACATGCCTTAATTGCCCAGACTGAACCATTGTCATTCTGTATGCCACAATCAGCCGACAGACAGAAGGACAATGGGTCCATCACAGTCTGTAAGAGGCTGGGGAAGGGCTGCGCTGCTCTTGAGCACAGAGGAGTGCGAGGCGGCCCCAGCAGGGAGTTCTCAGAAAACTGAGGCATTTCAAAGGTGAGCAGTGCAGGTCACTGTAACCCCCAAAATTACGGACAAAAGGCGTCCCTAAGAGGGATCGTCACGGACAACGGACGTGACTTCCAATTAACGGACGGTCTGTGAAATTTACGGACGGTTGGTCACCCTACACAGAATGTGCCTGCCCTGACTTCCTACATCTAGTTTGGGACTGTCTGGAGGGCAGCACTTCTGGGAATGAGATCCGAGGCTCTAGTGGAGATCACTAGGTACTCGCCCAGGCGCTCTCTTGGAGGGCCCAGTGGCTGCCTCTGGAGGCGGGTGGGCCCTCAGACCCCAATATTGTTGTTATTTAAGTTCCACAGGCGGCCTAGCTACACTGCATCATGAACCCCCAGCTCCCTACATAGGACAGCAGACTTTTAAGATCCGTTCGCAGTGTCTTGACATAGACTTTCCCTGCTGAGTGGCTTCGGCCCCCCCCCTTCCTTTCCTTTCCTTTTCTTTTTTGTTCTATTCTCCCCTTTTTATCAATGTAAATAACACAGTAACTGCAGATATTTTTTGGAGAACATGTTGTATCGTAAATTCTGTGACAGTACTGTATTGTTCGTTGTTTGCCTCTGGATTACTTGAAAAATTCAATAAAAACAATTTTAACAAAAAACAGCAAGACCGCGAGGGATGGGTCCTTTCACATGCGGGACTTCAGGAGTGCCATCAAGCAAACAAAACAAATCAAGAAGGGGAGCCAATTTATTTAATCATTAAACTTTATTACATTTTTTTAATAAAATCATAAAACAGCAATATGGCACAAGCATACATCAGTTAAAGATACATCCGCAACAAATTTGAAAGAAACAGAAAAATACATTAAAAAAAGCGTTTAACAATACGTAAAATTACCATAATTAACCTACTGAAACTAAAACCTAAAGTTACAATACTTAGGGGTATATTCACAAGAACGTGTGATAACTACCGCAAGAGTAGCGTAACGCAACTTTCAGTATCGCAGCCCATCGCGGGAAAATAACCCAGTGTCAACGTGGAATTCACAACAAGGCGGTACCATGCGATAGTCACCAGATAACGCGTCAAATGTCAGCGTGAAAATCAACGCCACGCCGAAAAAATGCGAAACGCGAGAAATCATGCGATGAGGCCAATCGCGGTAAAAAAAAGCAGCGAAAAGCAGCCACAGGCCTGCAAATCCCACGCGTCTGGCGGGAAATTGCACCATAAAAACCACAGAAACAACACACCAGAAAAAAGCCAAAGCACGTTGCAACATGGATGCACCCTGACCCAGCGCAGAGGTCAACGCGAACCCCACAACCCCCACAGACCACCAGCAAGGAACAACTGGGTCAGGGAAAGCCAAGGAGAAAAGGGAGAGGAAGACGGGGTGCAGACCGCAGGAAAACAAGACCAGCGTCACGGAGGTGACAGAACACTACCAGCAACTGACCCACAAGCAGACCACCTGGAATGCAGTCGGAGTGCCGAGGAGGCCAATCCAGGTGGCCAAGAGGCTCCGCCAGGACGTGACAACCTAAACCAGGCACAAACCCGCTGCCAACAGGAAGGCAGCAACGGTGACAGGAGGTGGCAGTCCAGCGCCACAGGAGGAGCTGGAGCGAAACCCAGGCCACAGTCATCAGTGTGGAGATGGTGCAAGGAGGTGGGAGTACGGACACAGCTCCTGACACAACAACAACAGGGTGAGGATCCAACAGGGACTGGGGGGACGGGGGGTGATGGGCACAATGGCACACATGCACAATGAGGTGTAGCACACTGCACACCCACAATTACCCAGGGACATGTCCCCCATCCCCGTGGCACACTGCAGCACACACACATAGCAATCACAGCACATACCATGACAATGTGGCACAAAGTGCAACACCCACACTGCAGAACAGGGGACACAACTGGGTCCGCCCAGGCGCAGAAACAGAACAATCACATTGGACAGAGCAGGGAACTGTGAGATGCATATCTACGGCTACAACCCCACATTAGCCATGTAGGCCAAATGTACACTGTCCCAACTCAAATATCCACCACGGCCCAAACAGTCACAATGTACATTGTCACACAGTCTGCATGTCGACAAGAACAAGGCGCCAACACAATGCCAACATGCACCTCCCCTTCACAATGCAGAGGGACAAACAACACCTCCAGCAGAACAGACAACCCATCAGTGATGCCGGAGACGAACCACACCTTCGACACCGACGCCCTACAACAGCCATTGGACATCCCACACAACCCACCACCAGGGCAGACAAGCTACTCAGAGGAAAACCCAGCCCCTGCAACAGACCACACAGCATGAAGCACCCGCAATCACGGCTGGCTCACAACACTTCACCCACCCACACATGGCACCCCAATGCCAGGTGTCAGAACGCCAAAAGGAGGTGGCCCAACAGGTGCGGGTGTTGCCCAACCCATGGAATGCGAACTAGAACACATACGTGGGTGTCCAATACCCTTCAGGGACCACCTACATCCCACAAAGGAGACCCACACTGCCATAGAGACACATGCAGATGCACATACCCAGTACAGAACCACGCCCAGGGGCACGCACATATCAGTCACACACCCACGTTGGGTCAGCGTACGACGGCACAGTCCACTCCCCTTACGAATTGAGTGGGTGACGACAAAGCTACATGTCCAGGTTCTAGCCCGCTGCCTGCGGTGACATGTCTGCGTCCGCTGTACACAGCACAATGTAATGTCGTAGGGCCCAGGGCCCCCATGCATACAACAAGACCACAGGGACACATGCACATAATCATGTTGAACTGGCTACGGGCAAGTGCGCCCGGCCCCTTTATTGGCAGGGCCACATGTACAGTGACGCCTGTGGTGGATGTGTGTGGGGTGAGTATAAGCCAGCCCGCACGGAGTGCTTGGTGCTGGCAACAACCTGAACAGTGGACACCAGTGTAATGGAAACAGAAAACATCAGCATAACCGAGTCAACTGCAGAGCAACATGGAGGGATCCGGAGTAAGGACAGAGGTCACCCAATATTCAGTCAGGAGGTTCCATGAGTTGCAGTGCACTGAGGTAGGGGCACTAGAGAAGAGCGCGCTCATGTGAAGAAATTGCTAGGATTGTGCCCCTTCCGGTTAGTCCTGATGCACATGCAGTGGGGTGTGTTACACCTGCATCAACTTCCTCATCAATGTCACAGGTCCCCCACACTGCCTGAGGTGACAGTTGCGTCTGCAGTCCACAGCGCAATACCCAGTAATAGATCCGGGTGTGTAGCTTGACTACCACCATCAGTCTGCATTCCTGCCTAGGGGCTGTTGCCTCCTGCCCTCCCATTGTCTGTGCCTTCTCCCGTCCGCACACTTGACACATCTTCCTCATCATAGTCCCAGATCTTCCCCACTGCATGGGGGAGACATTGCTGCGCAACCTCACAACAGCACAAAACTCAATCAGTAACGGACAATGGCTTGCGGTGCACTGAGTCACTGGCACCTGGAGTGCTGAGCAGGGTAGCAGGCCGATGATGGCATCCATGACAGGTCTGAGCAACTCCGTAGGTCTCGACTCTGGCAGATGGCGGTTGGAGGTGGTCCTTGCGGTGGTGGCGTGTGCCTCCTGCGGTGATGCGACGTCCGGGCAGGTCAAGACTCTATGCCATGAGTGGGCCGGAGGAGGCGGACAGCGCAGGGCCACAGACACATGGCGTTGATGACCCCAAGACCATCGCTACAGAGGCCATTCAATGTCTCAGAAGAAGGGGTCCCAGGCCTGAGCAGCACAGAGTTAGTGGCCCCGGATGCACTGCGGCCGGCACAGGCACCCAGCCACGGGACGGTGACTTGCGGTGCAGTCAGATGGGCCATGCGACCTGAGCGGGTCCCCATCAATGTCCAAGGTGTATGTTGCGGGGGACAGTGGAAGGTGTCCTCCAGGGCATGATGCGGAAGGTCTGATGTTATCTGGAAGCAGCAAATGGAGGAGTGGAAAGCGCAACCCTCGTTTGCACCAACAATTCGGGATCAGCTACATGAGTATGAAAACTAGCCCCTAGTCCATAGACTCAAACACCACCAATGTACGACCAGTGAGTGTCCATGAATGTCGGGGAACAAACTTAGTGGCACAGGTGCTGTGAGGGGATGCAGTCTGCGATGATGCCGGTACACATATGTGAACTCCAAGAATGTCAAATCAAGGCTCTGTGACCTACTGGACCGCAGTGTAGGCCGGAGGCAGCGGTCAGTAGTGGCCCACAGCCACGGGTTGTTGGCTCGCGAGGCACAGAGTTAGTGACACAGTGGCAGTTGTCGGTAGTGTTCAATCACCTCCGTGACGCTGATCCTGTTCCCTCCGGACTGCAACGTGTCATCCTCTTACGCCCCTCCGTGCGTGCGAAGAAATGTATTCTGCCTTTTGAATTACCGATGTTCAGTTCCAAATCTGTGATCCCACTCGTGCGCAGCGTAGGCCGAGGGCAGTGGTCCGCTTAGGCCCACAGACACGTGTGGTTGTGATGCCATGCACAGACTTGTTGCCACCACATCGGAGGGTGTATAGTGTATTGTTCTCTGCCTTAAATAATGTTCACTGCCATGGTGTAATCAAGACTCAGTTCCAAATGTGTGACCTACCTGACCGTGGTGTAGGCCTGAGGCAGCGGTCAGCACGGCCCATTCACCGAGTGTCTCCGGCATAGGTTGGATAGCCCCACCGGCCTGCGTAGTTCAGGTTCAGTGGCACCACGTGTTAAGGTCACCTCCGTGTATGTGACCCGACATTCGTCCGGACTGAGCCGCATCTTCCTCTTACACCTCTCCGTGCGACCACTGCTGTGGACTCCGCCATTCGTGCTTTGCGACTAGGCGACTGACGCTGGAATCTGGGGCTCACGGTTCGATCCCCGGCACCGGCGGCAGGTCAGCCCAGCACCATGTGACTCTGGGCAATAGCTTGCTTAATCTTCCCGACGGCCCCCAGCGCCGGGATGCCTTCGGGTAGCTGTTCGCGCTTTACAAATACTGGATTTACATTTACCTACTGGTCAGCAGGGTAGTCCTGGTCCCTCATCCACGTGTAGCCGGCTGGCGTTGAACAGGGTTAGTGGCACCACGTGTAGGAGGCTGGCGTTGAACAGGGTTAGTGGCACCACGTGTAGCCAGCTGGCGTTGAACAGGGTTAGTAGCACCACGTGTCGGAAGATGCCCATATGGAACTATGCCTCACTGATCGTGGGGGGTCTGGTGCTGTGGCCGCTGGCCCGGATTTGGGGTCACTGCCATTCATGACTCAGGACACAGTTTCACATATGGGACCTACTGGTCCGAAGAGTAGGCCGGGGGCGGCAGTGGAGTACGTCAACGAAAAAGGAATAAAGCGGGCCATTGTCTTGGAGGCCGTGATGGTCTGAGGTGGCTGCCAAGGTCTCGGGCTTGGGGCTTCGCCGGCACGTGGTGGGCCCTCCTTGACACACGCCGGTGTCGGAAGGTGATCAGTGTGGCCTGGCTGCGCAGGGGCTGGCCTGACGGGTTCGTGGTTCAGCGTGCCGGGGTCCGGCAGGCGCACAGCATCGCAGGCAACTCCGCTCACGAGGATGGCGTCGGCCTCGTGGCGGGGTGGGAGGCGCCGCCCTGGCAGAGACGTGGGTCTTTCCGGAAGAGGACCACGCCCAGGCCTACGTGCTTTTTATTCACACCCCTACGCTGGCGTGGCGTACGCCGGGCCATCCCACTCCGCTGCCGCTTAGGGAGGGGGGGGGGCGTAACAGGCAACATTTCCGCGAGGTCCCCCACTGGCTGGGGTGACATGGTGGCGTCCACTGTCCACTACACTCCATACACAAGTGGTGTATGTCGCCATGGATATGGGTGTGTTCTGCATACTGCGAGGTGTCCAGCACATCTCCGGCACTCTTGGCATTGTGTACTTTCCCAATCCTGGTTCTACTGCATCCTTCACACATGCCTGGTTGCCACCTCCCCACATTCGGCTATTATGTGGCTGAGGTGCCATGCCGTTGCTGGCTCATGTTCAGGGCTTGCCCATGTGGACATTGTAAGTTGTTCTGTCGTGTCTGGTGGGTGGGCATGTTGTTGTGCCTGTTGTATGTGATTTTGTGACGTGTGCATTGCCAGCGTTGTGAGTTGCATGGTTGTGGAGTTGAGGTGTGTGGGGTGTTCATTTGGATATTGCCAAGGGGCTGTGCATTTGCCTTGTTGCCATCCTGGGAACGCTGGTTGATGATGGACTGTTGGAGGATGAAGGTATCATGCACACTGGCTGTGTATTTGAAGGCGACATTGTTGGGTGTTCCACGGTGTTCTGTTGTTGCCTGCACATTGATGTGAGACGTGTGCTTCCTGTTGCGGTGATTGTGTGCTGTGTCACCAGGGGGCACAGGTAGTGCATGTGTGCTGTGTATTGCCCCAACACGTGCGTGCATCCTGCTTGGGCGTATGGTCCTTGCTTGGTCTCCAGCGGATCCTGTGCATTGTGTTGTACGTATGGGGACTGGGGTACCAGGGTGATGGTGATGTCCAGGACAGGTGTGGGGGACTTGGATGTGGCTGGCTGTGAGACTCCTCCGACTCTGGCGGGTGTTGGTTGGGGGGTCCCAGGGGCCAACAGGTGCAGCCACGCCATCAGCTTTGTGTGGGGTGGGATGTTGGTTGTCCGCTGTGTTGGTGCTGTAGGCCTGTTAGGCGATGATGGTCAGGATGCGTAGGTTGGTTGTCCCTTTCAGCCTGTAGTGGACGGTGACATTGTCAGATGTTGGGTCTGTGCGGCTGGTACGTTTCCTGGGGTTCCGCTGTCTTTGTCTGCGCTGCGTCTGTGGTGGTCCGAGGGGGGGAGGGTGGGGGGGATGTTCCGGGTGTGGGTTGGGGTCCTGGGGTGGTGGAGGTGGGTGCTGTGGCCCTCTTGGGTGTCCGGGCCGCATGATGGGTGGCTCCATGGCATCTGTTGCCCTTCGGATGTGGCCCTGGGCTGTGCTCCCTTTTGTGGTGCTGGCTGCCGTCCGACTTTACACCAGGTCAGAGCAGGTGTAAATTTCCTGGTGCTAACGCGTCTTATCGCCTGTTTTGTCTTCTTATCGCCGATGTGGCTGGCCGTTGTGAATTTTGAGGTGTGATGTTGTCTCGGCTTTTGGCACGGGAACGCCTACTCTGTATCTCATTAGCGATATTTGCAGGGGTCCTCTGTGGTGATTGTTTTTTGCGGCTGCTATCGCGGGTAAACTGGTGCTGTGGGCTGTTAACACTGGCTTGTGAATGGGCAGGTAAATTTATCACGACTTTGGCTGCGATAAAGTGCCATTAATTCGGCGATGGCTCCTTGTGAATATCCCCCTTAGTGGCTTACAAATAGAACACCAGACAAAAAACGGGAAACAAAAAAAACACAGATTGTGTGTAGTTAGAGGCTGTAAATAGAGATATGTAGGTCTAATCTGTCTGAATTGTTCAGGAATCAAAAGGGGCCTTATATATTTATATCTGAGATAAGAAAACTTTGGGCAAATGAGTAATATATGCATAGTGTCACAAATCGAAATATTATCACAGCTGCAAGAAGGCAGGTTAAATGGTTCATACCAGCCAATGTATTTCCTTCACGCCAACAAATAAAGGTTTGCCAATCGCCAAGGGTACCATTGCAAGATGGATAGTACAAAAAATCTAAACATGCTACAGAGCGGTAGTGGTCCATGTGCTGGTGATCCAGACAAACGAGCCCAGGTGGGACATAAGGTGCCAAAATAAACGCTCATTCCAACCCAGCCTCCCTAGGAGAGAATACTGCTACAAAATCAACACAGCATGTGAATCCAGAAAAGATTCACAATGTAAAATGAAATGGTTACTTATTTGTAGGATCAGTTTTACAAATTGAAATTTTTTTAGATGCACATGCGAACCCTACCACCTCCTAAAAAATGAGGTGATTTAGAACAGAGAAACAAAGGGAGTATGCACAAAGAAATAGGTAAGCCCAAATGACATGGGGAAAAAATTACCTGAAGATTGTGACCACATGGGTGCTTGCATCACAATAGGATGGACTTATCACCAAATAGTCAACACCGCCTTAAGAGAAAAAGAAAAGACCAGAAGGAAAATGCTATACCCAACCACCAGATAGCAGAGTAATGCACAGCATGTGAATCTGGAAAATTCTTCAAGCTGCAAAAATACTCCTACAGGTAAGTGTTTTGTTTTGAACCATAACTCTTCCGAACCCAACCACTAGATGGCGGAATTATGTATGGCATGTAAAGCTAGAAGATCTTTAAGGTTCAGAACCCATTTTACAGGCAAGTGACTAGTTTCTTATTTGTAAACTGTGGCCATATATGAATGGATGTGATGGCTTCCAAGCAATCTATTTCCCGATGAATTGTTGCTTACCTAGTTTTATGTTACTAGTTAGTTACCAGTTAGCTAGCATTGTTGTTATGTAAACCTAAAGGTCATTCAAAACTACTAGTTTGGATGTGTGTTGTACCCATATCAGAAATTTGCAAAGCTGCAACATGGAAGTTTGTCCATACTTTCACATGCACTACTGTTCAGACTTCGGTGCCAGAAAGGATTCAAGGGTCAGTCCGACTACCCTAAAATATCTGTTCATGTAGGGTACAAACTGGTTTCACTACAAGATCCTTGTTTTCTACTCTCGTCTCAGTTTTCTTGTATCTTCAAGTTGTGTGGTTTTGTGATGATCTTGCTGTTCCGTTCTAATCTTTGACTATCAATAAAGATCCTATGATGCAGAAGGGACTGTTACTTGATTTCTGTGAGGAAAGCAGTTTATTACAAGGTGTGGTTGTGAAACATCACTGTGTAATAAACTCACACATGCATCTTGGTTCCAGTTAGGCTCTTTTGTAAAACCTTAGCTCAACCCTGAGTGGCTGTGGCTTCGAGCAGTCAGGCTTTGTCAAAGGAAAAAATGCGATGCATTTAGAAGTACCAAAACAGTTTAAAAAGAGAGAAATACAACACAAAGAAAGTCAGACACCAATTTATAAAAAGTTATTTTTATGAATTTGTAGACACCAAAATGAACAAAATCCACAGGAGAGTTCTGCAGATATAAAATTAAGCAAATAATAAATTACTGCTGTTCTTTCAAATCGCAAACAAACATTGGCAACTAGCACAGTTAGTGGTTACTTAAAAAAAAATGTAAACCTTTTGTAAAGTGTTCATTACTTCGGCCTGCTTTGGGCGACCAGCTCCAGCAGGGAACAAGTCATAGGGGCAAATGAGGCTTCACAGGACAGTTACCTTGCAGTCAAAGCAGACTCCATTCCAGTTCCAGGCTCTATTGGCTAACCACCATAGACATCAATGGAGTGATCCTTATGCAAGGGATAGAGGATGCTGTGGTTGCTGATCCAGTGGCTAAGATCTCCCTGGGTCTGCACCTCAATTCATGAACACGGTGGGACGGATTTGGCCACAGAAGTTGATGTCCCTCGAAGTCCAATTAAACTTCAGCCAAAAAACATTTGCCACTGGTCTCCAGTTACAGTGAAACCAGAGGTTTTCTTTAACTGAGGCTAGTGTCCATTTTGAGTGACCAAACTGTACTCTGGTGACTCCCGGATCCAGGGGACTCTGGTGCAACTTATGAGTGTCAAGACACAGACTCCATCAAACAATTGTGGCTACCAACGCACCAAAGCAGGCTTCTTCAGCTTTTTTAGTCATGTAGCTAGAACAGGAAGTCACTTCTTCTGCCTGGGGCTCGGGGTGACTTTTCCTGTAGGAGGGCACCCCAGGCACAGTCCTTTCTTTGTTCGCCCAAGGATCATTAATCCAGTCCAGTCTTTGGTGCAACCTCTCTTTGCCGATTGCAAGGAACATCAACCTCTCTAGTGCAGTCGTCATCTGAGGTCTGGGTGCCACTTTCGTGCCTGGAAATTGCCCTCAAGAAATGCAGTTACTACTAGCCAATGGGCTACCAGGTCCCTTCCTGCCTGAAGATAACTTCCTTACTCGTGTGGCATCTAGCTATATCGGAATTCAATATTCTGCCCACTCTCAAGATGACAGAACCCCTCTTTCTCTGTGTGGTGCTTGGTAGCCCACTCTAGAGGTGTTGTTATTAGGTTTTATAGAGTGCTCGATTGCCTGGACGCGTCTTGGCACTAGCAACGCTACACATGAGACACAGAAAAAAAGAAAGCACAGTGAGGCGTAAAAAGAGAGAAGATAAGGGCATTAAGCGAAGGAGAACAGCCAAGTTTTCAGGCCAGAAGAGTTGGATGAGTCTTAATAGCAAGAGGAAGGTTGTTCCATAATTTGGCAGCGTTGTGAATAAAGCCTCTGACACCCCAGGTAGTGCGCCTGATTCTGGAAACAATGACTAGGAGCGTAGAGGCCGAGCGGAGAGCTCTGGCAGGCGTGTACCGGGTGAAACTGTTTTGAAGATAGATGGGACCTTGATTGTGAAGCGCCTTGAAAACAATACACAGTGCTTTGAAATGGATCCTCAGCCAGGCAGGTACCCAGTGTAGCTTCCCTAGAAATTTGGAAACTGATTGATATTTTGGAATTTAGACAAGCAAGCGTGCTGCTGCGTTTTGCAAAGTTTGAAGCTTATTTAAAGCATGTTGATGGGCATTGAGGTAAAGACCATTACAATAATCTATTTTAGACAGAATGAGGGCAGTGACTAAAGACTTCTGTAGGGTAGCTGGGATGAACGGAAGGTTTTTTTTGACCGACCGGAGTGCAAAAAAAACCAATGCTGCAACAGAGTTTGCCTGGTCAAGGTAGAATAGCTTGTCGTTAATGATGACACCAAGATTTTTGACTTTCCTCACAGGGATTGGTGCAGAGTCCAGCTCGGAGGGCCTCCAGACGGGGGCCAGAAGGAAGGTGAAGCGCCAAAAGTCAGAACCTCTGCTTGCTTGAGTTTAACTTCAAGCAGTTGGAGGACATCCAGGAACTGAAAGTTCTGCAGTCCTGAAAATTGGATGCCGTCCTCAAGACAATGGAATCGAAAGCGACCACAATTTGCATGTCGTCTGCGTAAGACTTCGATGAGAAGCCAAAAGATTTTTATAAGAGATACTAGTGGGGTGACGTAAATGTTAAACAATGTGGGGCTCAGCAAGGATCCCTGAGGGACCCCACACAGTAACGAATAGGAGTGAGATGAAATCCCCTAAACGAACAGATTGTTCACAATCACTGAGAAAAGAATGGAGAAGCATCCAAGCAGGGCCTTGTACACCCAACCTGCTCAGTTGATGCATCAGCAGCCAATGGTCTACCGTGTCGAAGGCTGCCGACAAATCTAGCAGGATGGCAGCACAACTGCCCTGATCTAAAGAAGAGCGAACTTCCTCTGTAGCTTTAATGAGCGCAGTTTCAGTGCTGTGAACTGCTTGAAAACCAAATTAAGTGTCATTGAGCAGGTTATTAACCTGCACATAATGCATAAGTTGTTTATTGAGAACCTTCTCAATCAACTTGGCAGGCAGAGGAAGACAAGAGATCAGTCAGTTATTGGGATCAGCATGGTCCAAGGAAGGCTTCTTAATGAGGGGAATGACAGAAGCTTTTTTCCAGACTGATGGAATAGAGCCAGAACAGCACATAAGATGAAAAATGTGCGCTAAAGTTGGTGCGATGGTCTCGGCAACTAAGGAGAGAACCCTGGGCGGGCAGGGATCCGTGGGGGAAACTGACTTAGAAGAGTTGATCAGAATAATGGTTTCCTGAGAGGAGGGCTGGGTGAAAACATCCAAGGAGCATGATGGTGTAACAGGAGGACTAGCGTCAGACTGCCCGTTGGAAATGGGTGACTTGGAAGAGAAATTGTCGAATATGTCTTCGACTTTACGGCGAAATGTGTCGGCCTCTAGATTGCAGAAAGGTAGACTGAAGTTCTTCGAGCACGAGATTGGAAAAGTAGTAAGCTTTTTGGCAGTAGAAAAAAGTTCCTTAGATGTGTTAGTTGCGGCTTCGATTTTGCTGGTGAAATAAGCAGATTTATGTGCGAAGATCCAGGCATTGTAGTCCGCTATGCACTGGTATAGGTGTGGCTACCTGAAGGCTAAACGCCCACAGGAAAACTGGTTTGTAAACTGTTTACCCCTCTATCCTCGACACCAAGCTGTCCACCAGAACAAAAGAGCAATCCCTCTTGTGTGTGTCCACCATTTGCCCTTCAAAGGCGGCTTCCCATTTAAAGCTTGCATTTCAGGTTCACACCCTGTTTGGCCTTCCTGTCAGGGAGAGGTAACACCTGTTCATTTGTGTTCCTTCCTGAGAATCATTAACACCTCCACATGGAGGGCAGAAGGGTGTCTTGTGGCCAGTAACTGTAAGCGGTCAGTGGAAAACTTGGGCAACAGAGTGGCAACTTTCTAAAGTTACCATTTACTTAAACGTTACCTTAAATTCGACTTGGGGATTACGTAGGGTTTACTGTAATGATTCTGTTGATGCCTTAAATTACCAACTTCAGTAGAACTGCTCTGCCGCCAGCAGTGGCCGCTGGGAGTCTTGCTTTGCTTTATCACACTCGTTTTGGCACAATAAGTGCTGCAGTCGTGAGGGACAGTTTAACTCACAGGCCTTGAGTACCCCGGGTACTATATACTAGGGACTCCCGAGTTTGTTCACTTATGCCAATTGTGTGTAAGCCAATTAAACATACACTTGGAAGGGTCAGAGCAGATGCACTAGGGCCCAGTACATCAGTAATTACACCAACGTCAAACAATGGGGGCGAATCTGCAAAAAGCCATTTCCTCGCACTTTCTAATTCTAGTACTTCATCATAGGAACTTGAGGACTGCACGGAGCTTAGGAGCAAAGTGGTAACACACTTTAAGCTGGAGCAGATGGCATGGATGTACGGATTTGAACTGCTTTAGTATCCAAAGGCAATTCATTATGATAAATGAATTTAATATATCCATAAAATTAATTTTACTGTATTATCCATTGTATAATTTATTTATCAGAGGTCATTGAGGAATAAAGAAATTCACACTGATTTTATCTACTAGTCGTATTTCTTGGATTTCCCGTATGCAAGTAAACCTAATCTACTGCTCTGATAGAGACTTCTAGTCGCAGATTCCACACCTTTTGAAATTCCCCCATGCATCAGACTGGATCCAGAAACTTCATCAGTACCTCAGCATGCCATCAGGTGGCGCCTTGCAGCTCTGCACTGACGCTGTCCTGCTCCGGAAATGTGTTAAGTCTATATAGGCACCACCTGCATGCTGACATAAGGTCTTTTCTTTCTGCACCACCAGACATGGATCTGGAGCTCTCTTTGTGTCTCTCTGAGACATTTACCTGAAATTTTTCTTCAAGGTGCAAGGGATGTCACCTCCTAAGGTGACAGATTTTAAACCCTATAAAAACTGTTGCAAACAAATGTATGTGACACATCCCACCAGGTTTGCCTGTGGTGTCTAGGCTCGAGCCCCAACTCCAAGGCCAGCAGCATCTGCACGTCGATGAACCCGAAGGCCATCAGTGATCGTGAGGCGAAGCTTAAGATCACCAAGCATGAAAAGACCTCTAGCTGAGATTGCTCCAAGTCACGGTCAGCATCGAAAGTGCAGTTGTGTTCCTGTTCCCAAAGTCATAGCCGTTCAAGAGGCCGATCTTCATCATGATCCAAATCGTCCGGTAAGTCAAAGAAGAAGCCCAAGAAATTGAAGCGGGATTCCGCCCCTTGCATTTGCTTGAACAAGCACGGGGTGGCGCCGCAACTCTCAATCTTGATCCTGAATTCAGCCAACGTTGGCGCTGATCCTGCAGCTGGATCCGGCGCAACCCGAGTTTCCAGGGCCAACAGCCACGCCACATCAGATAAGAGTTCTACGCAGCTATGCATCAGCTCTTCTCTACCGACTCCCTCTGGTGCGCCTTCTGGCCCCAAGGAGCCAAGAGCCCTCCATCTGGAGTACCAACTGAGCGTTTGCCATTGGCACCAGTTGGACCCTCTGAGGCCTCTTGCCTCTAGCTATGGTCCTGACACCACTTCTGGTATCACGAACGAGTCCCCAAGCACTTTGTTGTCGACGCTGCAGATAAGATCTGCAATTCTGTGATGCAGGGCCAACCTCAACTTAAGTTGCGCCCGATACCACCCAAGGCACCACTTCCCCCACCTGAATTACTGCCTCCACAAGGGAAAACACACACACACTGCATTCCCTTTTCGACTAAAACAATGACTATGACCCGGGTGATGAGTCTGCTAATCCCTACCTGGATGATAATTGGTACGATGGTTTACTGGTGGTCTCAATACCTCCCCAGAAAGGGGCCTACTCTCACCCCCTGGACTGGCCACAGAGGACTCGGCTTCCTACGCCGTGGTAATGTTTAGGGCAGTGGAAGTATTTTACCTCTAGCTCCCTACCTTGGAGGTTAAGGCCAATATTTTGGCAGATGTACTTCAACTGGGCCAAACCACTTCTGAGGCCCTTCTTGCATTTAGTGAGGTGCTGACGGATACCTTATTGGGGAGTTGTTCTGGCCCTCCAGTCAATTGACAAATTGCCAGGCACCATCGCCCTCTCCTCGTGACCCTGCTTTTCTCTTGCAGCACTCTTTCTCTGAAAGTCCAGTGGTGCAAGCCTTCAAGAGCCGGTCTAACCCCAAAACTTTCCCTACCACTCCCCCCCCAATAAGGAATCTAAGTGGGTGGAGACGTTTGGGAGAACGGGTGTTTTACTCCACCAGTCTAGTGCTCCACTGAGTTAACACCGCCTGCTTGTTGAGACGGTATTCCCATGTCCTTTGGGTCTCAGTGGCACAAGTCCTCCCTCGTGAGCCCGAAGATCTCCAACCTTTTCTCGCTCGGGCGATTCAAGACGGTTGTGTTGCAGCCAAGTTCATGATTCATTGTGGCTTGGACACCCCCAATTCCATTGGGGGGGCCATCGGCCCCAGAGTTATGTGCCACCGTACATAGCTGCGATCAACTGGGTTCTCTAACGATATTCAGTCCTCCCTGATGGACATGCCCTTTGACGGGACTTGCCTGTTTGAGGACACAACGGATTATGCACTAAAGTGTTTTAAAGAGAGCAGGGCTACTGCATGCTCTCTGGACTTTGACAACCACACCAGTTCTCCTGCTCCTTTCGTGGCTTTGGTAAACGTGCCCTGTACCTCTAGCCTCCACAGGGAGCCCAGTAGTTTTGTGATTAGGCTGTGGTGCCCACTGCTGCCAAGCTCCTAGGGCCCCTCATCTACCCCTGCCGCCCCGCCTGCCAAACCTCTTTAGTGTACCCTTACAGGAACACAGCCACCCAGTGGGAGACAGAATCCACCAATTCTTACCATTGGTGCTACCTGCGGTTCGTAGTGGGACAGGAGAATTTTCAGTTTGTTGTGCTCCCCTTTGGTCTCACCAGTGCCCCTCATGTTTATCAAAAAAGTGATGCCGTTGGTCGCAGCTTATCTTCGGAGGTTTGAGGCCCCAGTCTTCCGCTATTCCAATGATTAGCTGTTGAAGGTGGGCTCGCCCCAGGTGGTCATCAGCCACATCCAGACTACTGTGAACCTCCTGTAATTTTTTGGGGTTCACTATCAACGTGCCAAAGTTACACCTGACGCCTCCTCAAATGCTCCTCTTTATCTGAGCCATTCTGGACACAGTTCGGATTTCATGCCTTTCCTCCGGGACATTCAGACTCTGATCCCGATCTTTCAATCTCTGTTCTGGATCTCAGTGAGGTCGACTCTGAGGCTGCTGGGATTGATAGCCTCCTGCATCCTGCGTCGAACATGCCAGTTAGCATATGCAGGCTCTGCAGTGGGATCTGAAGTCTGTGTGGCCAAATCAAGGGAACCTCTCCGACCATGTTCAGATTTTGGAGAAAACTGCAAGAAGACCTGCAGTTGTGGTTATTGGACCGCAATTGGGTCTGTGGCAGACCCCTCTCGATATCCCACCCAGAGCTCACAGTGACACTGATGCATCATTTCTGGGTTGGGGGCGGCTTCTGGTCTCCAGAGCTTCTGTCCATTGGACTTTCCAAGGCGTCTCTTACTCGTAGACTCATTCCGCCTCGAGTGAAACTCAGGACTCCTGTATGCATTTCTGCCAACGCCACTCCTGCCATGAGTGCTCAAGCAGATCAGGACCAAATGGGCCAAAGTTATCCTAGTGGCTCCCCATTGGGCATGGAGAGTATGGTATCCAGAACTCCTGGGCTTGAGCACATGTCCTCTGATCAGGCTGCCCATCTGGGATGACGAGAGCAACAGGGCAGAGGTTTGCGCCCAGGCCTTCACAATCTCCAGCTCCGAAGGTTGTTGTCATCTTGGCAGCCAGGCTCCTCAAGATGAAAACTGTACATGCCTATCGTTTGGCCAAATTTGTGGTTTGGTGCGACACATGCCAGATTGACCCCCTGTAGGAAAGTAGGATCTGCTTTTATGGTTACCCCAACTTTTTGCCTGGTGCTATGCTGTTTCTGACTAGTCTGACTAGGATCCTGCTAATCAGGACCCCAGTGTCTGTACTTTCACCCCTAAATTGGTATGGTAAGTACTTGGGTACATCCCAGATTGGACACTGGTGTACCCTTATCAGTCCCTAGTATATGGTACTGAGGTACCCAGGGCATAGGTACACCAGGGGTCCCCCATGGGCTGAAGCATGTATTATGCCACCCAGGAGGGACCACTCAAACTGTAACCACAGGCCTGCCATTGCAGTCTGTGTAAGCTGGTGCTAGCACCACTTACAAAATATATAGGTTTCCCTAATTCTAAGGTCACTGCACTTAAAACCTATAAGTCACCCCTAAAGCAGGCCTTTCAATCCTGAAGGCAGGGTGCTCGGTTCTAAGTGTGAGGGTGCCCATGCATGAGCAGGACACACCTACAACCTTCGGAGTCCATTCCCCCGGGTTGTAAGTGCATCAGCCATTACAATACATGGAGTGGACATGCGTCATTACGCGATGACCATCTCTAAACTTGCTGGAACTAACCCTGTCATGTTTGGTATCAAACATGTAGGAATCCTAGCCCCACACCATAAACGGTTTGGGAGGTATGATTCCATGCACTGTAAAGCTCCTCCGGGAGGCCCTCAGTGCTCCTGTTACCAGTCTTCTAGACCCAGACAGCACCACATAGCTGCTGCAGACCAGAGACACGTTTCTGCCCTCCTGCTGCTGAGCCAAGCTCGAGCAGGGGAAGGCAGAACAATAGGTATCCTGTCACAGGGAGGTGTGACCACCTCCCAGACAGGGTTTTGTGTATTGGGGCTGGGTGGGTGCCCTTGCCAGCGCCACTCAGTCTGCTTGAAGGGCACATTTGGTGCCCTCCTTGCATAGTCCAGTTCAAACCAGCTCAGGGAGCCGTTGACTCCTGCTCTGGTGCGAAACTGGACAAAGGACATGAGCGTATCCTCCCCACTGTCCGACCCCTCCCCTGGGAGGGAACCCTGAATCGTCCCAACCCTTTCCTTAGGGTACTGAAGGGCTTACCTGAGGGTGGGTCCCTAGATTCGTCATGGAACAAGATTCATTTCAAGACACCACTCTGGATTACGCTCTGGGGATCAAGGCTGCAACTGGGAAGACTCCTGCTGCTCCTGATCTCGTCGCCCTTCTCGTCTGCTGCAACATCTGTGCCTGTGCTCCATACAGGAATCCTCCAAGGCCTGTGGGCATCCAAGACACCTGAAGGAATCTTCCTTGAAGTGAAGGAGTCACTTCCCTGCATCTGCAGGCACTGCAACTAAGCTGACCAGTCTGCTGATCCTGGGCTCCCACAGACTCCAAAAGGCTCAGCAACACAGGTGGTGGTTCTTCACATCCCTTGAGGCCTGCCCTGTCCTCTCACCAAGTTTAAGGCCAGTATCCCTTGTCGGGGCCGCAGGAACCGAACCCCTGTGCACCGCGTCGACTTGCTGTTGCAAAGGCTTGTTGGCTTCCTTCCATGAAGATCTTCAGGCTCCAAGTAGCCCCCACCTCAAGCATCTCCTGTGGCCAAGATCTTCGTCCTCACCGCATCACTTGCAAAGTGAGCCAGCCTCTTTAGTGAGCTGCTCGAGGTCCTCTTGCGACTCCAGTGCCTCAGGCCTTTGGGTCCTCCTGAGGCTCTTCTTTGATTTCTGTGGGCTCCCCTGATTGCTCGGGGCCTGCCCTGACTCCCCTGCTTGTGGTGAGTCACTTGGACCTTGCTGGTCCCGACACTGCACCTTCTTCGCTTTCCACGTTGTTTGCAGTTGCCAAGGCTTGTTGGTGCTCCTGACGGACACCGACCTCTCGACATCTGACGTGGGACAGCTTGTGAATGGCTCCTGGTCTTCCACAGCGTCACCTGGTCCTCACAGCTGCAGCTCCAAGGTCACCGTCATCTCTCCTGCAACATCCGACATCGGTGGGCGTTCGTCTTCCGTGCCTCCTGGTCACTCCTGAGTGGCATAGACTCTGTCCTCTCCGCTTGCAGGTACTTCTCAACTTGAATCCACCTTCGGGTTCCACCGGACACTCTCACCTTCACCAGCAGCTGCATCTTCCTGAAGTCTCCCACTGAGTTCCACTGCGGTTTCCGACGCCACTTCGCACCTATGCACCCAGCTTCCCTGGTGTAGGTATCCTGGTTCCTAGGGTATCCACGGGTGGGGTGGCTCTCCAACCTTCTGTCTTCCACAGGGTTTCTTCAGGGTCCACTGGGAAGGGTCCTACTTCTTTAAAATTGCAACCGCGACTCACCCGTTGACTTGTATTGAGAACGCGGTCGTGTTCCCACTCTGCACACGGCCTCCGTGGTGTTCCTAGATACTCACCTTGGGTGGTTCCTTGTGTCCCCGGCACTTCTACGTCTTCTGGGTACACTCTTGACTCAAGTCGTGGTTCACATACCACTATTTTAGTATATGGTTTGGTCTCCCCCTGGTGACCACTGTGTATTTCGTGCTACTTACCTGTTTCTATTGAAAAGTATTGTGTGCATTGTGTATATCTCCGGCTAGGAGATATCTGTATGTGTTAGTGTCTTAAAATAAATACCTATTTTTACAAATACACTGTGTGGTTCTTTCTCACTTAATATATACCTAGAAGATTATGTTCTGGTAAAACAAGCTGCTTTACACTCCTTCTGGACTAAGCCTGAAGGGTGCTCTCCACACCTACCACTTAGAGAGCTTTCTAAGGTTGTCTAAGACCACTAAAATCACCATAAGGGTTGTCTGGATTAGTGCAGGGTGCCCACTTACATAAGTGTGCACTATACACTAAGCCAGCTTCTTACACCCCCCTCCATGCCAAGATATTTGACGTTCAGTTGTTTATTTTGTCTCCTGCCCGACAAGGCTTTGCTTTGGGCATGTGTAAGGGTTATCGTTCAGCCTTCTTATGGTTGCCAGTGTTATGTTTCGTAGGCTTGAGTAGTGACCTAACCTTTCACCTACATTTACCGTAACATTGCACTACATAACGGGTTTTGGTATTGACCTTTTACCTAGTTAAGCGCTGCATAAATGTCGTGTGGTTTTCCCCGAAAACTAGCCATATTAATTATGCATGAGGATTCTCAGAATCACAGCAGGATCACCATCTTCTGCATAATAACTATGTATAAGGGTCATCCCTTCTGTCATCCTCGGCCGACAAGACACAGCAAGGTAGAATCCCCTGAGGGTACCATTTGGGTATATATACACCACATCTTTGTCGGGGTAGGCAGAGGAGATAGACTCCCATGCTGACACACTGACGCAAGACGCTGAGGTTCCTGCACGCAGACACTCCAGCACGTAGTGGTCTGACATCCCTCGCGAGGTGTCCATCTCTAGACCAAGACGGGGTCCTTCATTCTCTCGCACCAGGTAATGGGGTTGGCCGCATACTAGGGGGATTCTTGGCTCTACACCTACCTACATACATGCTAGGTACACTTAGGTACATCTAGTTGGGGTTGCATTGTAGGAGTACGCATTATTCTTGTCATGTATTTATATGCTTGCATATAGTCATTGTTTTAGCACTATGGTAGAAATCTACCATCCATTTACTCTGTTGATGCTTATAATCGTTTTTAGCTGTTTTTTGTCTTATGGTTGTTTCAGCACACCTATTTTACACTACAATGGCGCTGGCTCAATAAATACGTATTGAAAAAACGTCCCCACCATTTATTCTGTGTATCTCTCTGAGACAAAAGAGAGCAGGAGTGAATGAGCGAAAAGTACTGTACTGTTTCCACGATCCCTGATGGGACAGAGTTGTCATGTTCGATAGTTGCCAGGAACTATTCTCTCCTTGGTAAGAGGAGTTTACACAGGCACTGTGAGCTAGCTAGGTATACAGGCGAACATACCCAGTGGGGGTGTCTGGAATCAGTCTGGACACCAATCCCACAGTTTGTTGTCTAAACGCGCAGATCCTATATAGATTTATAGGAACTACATGACACCAGATCAGCCCTCTTTGTTTAAGTCACCAGTTGTGATGCAATTCCTGATTTATAGGAACTACACGACATGGCGCTGCCAACGTTGGTTTATTTCTTATTTAACGGTCAAATCTGAGTAGTTCAGTTGTGCTTTTCTCAGAGACTCCTACTCACATCTACCCAGAGACGTCTGGAGTGGGAAGGGAACTATCCGCCACAGCTGAGTAGGCCTATCCTATGTATTGGATGTAGGTTTAATCTAGCTTGAAGGATAATAGTTCCCTATCGTGCATAAAACCTTCTCAGTTTCCTTGAAACTCTCAACAATGACTGACGAAGATGCCGCTGCAGAGACATTACGTATGAATGCAGCGAGGGAGGAAGAGCAGGAAGGAGCGATGAACATTTCAGAAAATGTTAGAACTGCCCTTACTTTAGAACTAGCAGACTAGGGAGTCACATCTAGAGGTGGGACTGGAACTTTCGTGATTGAGGCACACGAGTCATACAGGACGTAGGTATTCTATTCGTGGGTCAGATTCCCACCAGCAGATGCACGTACAAAAACATTTCATTTCTACATTGAAGATGAAACACCAGAGGAATACTGTCCATATGAGGACATTGAAGATCCGCTTACCTACCAGGAGCACATAAACTGGTTTAAAGGCGCTCTCCCGCACACAACAGATAAAGTAAGACTGTCTGCTCAGCAGAGACTGAGCGACTTGGCCGGTCCTAGCGGCTTACACACCCCACTACACAAAGAAGTAATAAAACTTTACAGAAATCTGACACAGTTCGTTATGAGAACACTCACACTTCAGCCAACAAGGGCTACACCAGCAGGACAAATTCAGGGGTCTGCAACTAAAATAACTCTGCAAACACTAAACGCAGTATTGGGTAAAATGCCCATTAAGCGTGAGCAAATGCCATTCTGGATAGCTCAGAAAATAACACAGATCGAGGCAGGTTTTCCGCTCACAAGCCCTCAAGAAAAACATAGAATGCTAACAATATGCTTGCCAATGGGGATAGCTCCCCAGATAGAGGATTGTACCTTTTGGGGTACAGTTTTCGCTGCCATTTATACCAGGACTCATGGTATCCCTTCAATAGCGGTAATACCAGACGTATTGAGACAGATACAGAATAAGTATGGAGCAGAACCTGCTCTGAACTTAGGGATGAAATTGTTAGGAAACTTTGCCCAGGTATCAACTATTATGTTGGCTAACATAAAAGGGGCGGCAGCAGCAGTGGCAATAGGCCAACGCCTGAGGGATTTCACTCCTGTACAACAGGAACGTGAATTACCTAAAATTATCGAAGATACATTTGCCGAATTAGGTAGAGATAATTTGGGAGCTAGAGCAACAAAACCTCAACTCGTGTGTGGTCCCGAAAAGGATAACACCAAGCAAGCACCTGATTCTTCTACTAAGAAATGGGACAATAAAAAACAGAAGAATAGAGAGAATAGATCACAATCAAGGGGTGGGTCTCCTCAACAGGAGCCCTTCGAAAGGAGGTACAACCTTAGGAATCGTGATAATATTAAAAAACCTGACAGGTATCGGGATACTGATACACGTTCCTCTCGTTCCTTTCAGGGTTCATCAAAACACTCCGAGAGGGAAGAACAGTCAGATCACAGATTAGAAGAATGAACAAAGTCCAGAGATGCACATTGTACTTTGGACTATAATACCAAGAAAGAAGATAAACAAAAATCAAAACCTCAATTTAAATAGAAGGTAGCTGTCCTTAACGTTTGAAATGCCAAGGATACTGAGGACTCAACTTCTGAACGGGTAATGGGCTCTGACGAGGCTGGACAGCGCAGCAGAAGTAACAATAGCTCGCCAGAACCTGATGGAATTTCTGGTGACAGTGGCGTTGAATGAACATATCAAGGTGGAGACACCTGATACTAGGGTAAGTGTCCCGCACCCGTTATATGTTATGTTACCTGAGTTTATATAGCGCACAGCTGCCCCAGCAAAGGGGCGTCCCGGCGCTGCCAGCGTCAGAAAGGAACAGGGCTAAGAACACAACAAGTAGGCGTAAGAAGTATACAGGGGACAACAGGGCTAAGCAGAGGGAAAAAGAAAAGTTTTAATTGCTTTCCTGAAGTCCACAATACGATCCAAGCTACGAATCTGAGGAGGCAGGGAATTCCATAACTTGGCAGCTAAATAGCGGAAAGATCGACCTCCGACCCGAAGGCGCTTCACACAGGGGACGATTACCAAATGCTGTCCCAAGGAGCGCAGCTGGCGAGTGGGGACATACAGGACTAGAAAATTAGCCAGAAGACTGGGCGAGGCAAGTTTCAGAATCTTAAAAGATAGGCAAAGAGCCTTGAATTGGATCCGCTTGGCCACCGGAAGCCAATGCAACCTCCGGATATGAAATAACACTCCAAATGGAGGGGGACAAACCCGGAAAAATTAAAGGTCTCTTTTGGGAGAACCTGACCCATGGATATGACATCCTTTTAGCAGAAAAAGATTGGCCCCCTGAAATTGTTATGGAGTGCCCAAAAGGAGAAACGGTAATTTTACCTGCTTTTTCCGACCTCTTTCCAGTATCACTAAAACATTCATACGTGCAGGAGTGGGCGGTAGTACTTGCTCCAGCATTATATCGCAATCATGTAGGGTGGAATACTGAGGCACCTCACCATGTAATCCCAGTAAAAACTACTCCAACTCCACAGAGACAATACCCAATAAAACTAGAAGCAAAAAAACAAGTCAGTGAGATCTTAGATCAACTTGAATTCCAATGTGTAATAGAGAATTGCACCTCCTCAATGAATAATCCTTTGTTTCCCGTAATGAAGCCTGACAATTCATACCGTCTAGATTTAGACTACAGACATCTGAACACATGCACAAAGACATTTGTAGTACAGAATGCACACAGTGCTGCATTAATGAATAACATTGTGCAGAGAAAATATAAAACACTAGATATCTCAAATGGATTTTTCTGCCAAAATATAGCACCAGAAAACAAATATTTGACAGCATTTTCAGCCTTAGGCTCTCAGCGTAAATTTTGTGGACTGCCGCAAGGGTATAAGAATAGCCCCGGGTTGTTGTCAGCTAGGGTAACGGAGTTACTTCAAAATTTTGATGAGGAGGCATTGTCCTATGTGGATGATATTTATCTGACGGATGATGATTTATTGTATCATTTGACCAGGGTGAGCAACATAATTTTGTGGTTCACCTCTGAGGGCTATAAATTTAACTTTAAAAAATCGAAAATAGCCCACCTCAATGTCCTATTTTTGGGATACGAGTTATCAAGTGAAGGAAAAAGCCTTGCAGCAAACTTTTTAGAAAAGTGTGGGCTGCTCCAACCTCCAAAGACTCTGAAAAATTTACAATCCATCTTAGGATTCCTAAATTTTGGCAGAACATACATTTTGGATAACGCAGAAAAAGTAAAACCTTTCTACGATTTAATCAGACCTGATTTTTCAATGAGACATTGGACACAGGAACACACGGATATCCTACGTTCCTTACAAGCTGACATGTTAGCTTCCAAACACCTACACACACATATAAATACCACAAATCTGGTGACCCGTGTAATCGCGGGTCAATTGGGGGTATACTTACCTAACCTTCAATGAAGGCGAAACGGTACCCATAGCATACAAATCACATTTGTACACAAACGCTGAAATGCGCTTTGCTTCTACAGAAAACATTCTGACGGCAGTACAGACTGCTGTAGTGAGAGAAAGAGCACTGGCTCAGGGGAAACGAATAATTGTCGTTACTCCAGTACCGGCCTTAGAGGCTGTTACAAAAGCTAGCATTCCGAACGCAAAAGCACTACATCTACGATGGATACAATGGGCTAATTCCCTCATTGCAACAGATGTAGATTACAAATTTAATTCTACATTAAAAACACAAGCATTTCTGCAGTATAAACAAGAATATCCTCTCCCCAATGAAATAATGCCTCTAGATCAGTATGAATATATTAATAACACTGACGGTTCTGCTCAGCCTGCCATAGGTAGTAAACAGCAATACAGCACAGCTTGTGTGATTGTAAAAGGACGTATGCAGGAAGGCAAGTTCCATCCTAGCAGAACGAGAACACAGTCTCTAGGAGACTGCACAGCACAACTGGCAGAATTATAAGCTCCATTACTGGCACTAATAAATACGGATCAGGAATTCCCCACAGGTATAGTGTGCGATTCATTTTACTGTGTCCAATCCTACAATGAATATCTTCACTACGGGGGTCAGAATGGGTTTAAAGACTCAAAAGGTTGCACAATAAAGCACAAATTGCTTTGGGAACAAGTAGCAGAGCTGAAAAAAGACTTGCTGCGGGCTCACGTGATTCATATGCCGAGTCATCAACATGATGGCGTTCACATTGAAGGAAATTCATTGGCTGATGAAGCTGCAAAGGGGGCAGTACAAACTGCTGCTGTAGCTGCAATCACTCGTTCTAGTACGAGAATAGACGGAAGCACGATAGCTGTCATTGCTTCACGCAAAAACAGCTCAGCTGGGCCAAAGAGTTTTCCACTCAACTACTCCTATAAGTTAGATGCAAAAGATATTCCGTATGCTCAGATTCCAGTAGTGGGTGATAGAGTAATACCAAACATAGATCGCAGATTAGGTTTAATTCTAGATGCACACGAGGGTCTGGGTTCTGCACATGCAGGGATTACTGCGACAGTTTCTCTACTGAAACAATGCTATTGGTGTCCAGGTGTAACAAAACAGACAAAAGCATATGTCCTTAAGTGCGACATCTGTCAACAGATGAAGGGTTCCACCGTAGCACGTCCAGCGCAAACACCACTACTAATATCAGACAGACCTCTTGCTTGTGTCTGTTTGGATCACTGCGGCCCCTTACAATCTGATGGGGCTTACAAGTACATCTTGGTGGCAGTGGACTCGTGCTCTAGATTCCTGTGGGTTTGGCCTCAGCGCTCGGCTGCCGCTTGAACTGTTATAAAAGATTTGCGAGTCTTCATAGGGACCTACGCAATTGGCACATTACATTCTGACCATGGCCCCGCGTTTAGCTCTAGGGCTTACAAAGAAGCCATGGGAAGTTTGGGTGTTGCATTGCGGTACTCCTCTTCGTACCATCCCAAGGGACATTCGGTAGTGGAGAGGAAAAACCGGGACTTAAAGCAATCTTTAACAGCAAGGGTATTAGGTTCGGGTGGCAGTTGGATCAATCACCTATATGGCATCCAGAGGGCACTTAATAACATGCCAAGAAGTTCCCTAGGAGGTATCACCGCTTACAAAGTCCTATTTGGGACTAGAATGTGGGTACCTGACCTTGATTGTGGCAGCACAGTGACGGATGAAAAACCATTTGACAACAATAAATGTTTGGCTGTTTTACAGGAACTCAATTAATTCCGGGCACTACAGAGCAACATCCAAGTAAAACGCACTGCCACTGGGGAAGTGAAAGCTGTACCGGCAAGACCTGCCTGGATCCCAAAAGTTGGGGATCTGGTCAGAGAAAAGATTGTGGACAAGAAAAAATTTGGGCCATCTTACAGAACGCCTGTACCTGTCCTGGCTGTCGAAGGAACAAGAACAGTACTTCTTCCGCCTCTTGCTGGAAAGAAAGAAAAGAGATTTGTCTCCATTGATCTGATCAAACCGCACTATGTTGCTGATCCTGAATAGCAGGCCGCCTGGACTCCTATGTAGCCGCTCTTCTTCTCTCGCTACCATGCAGGAGGTTCAGACAGAGAGACTGATAACATTTGAAGATTCTACTCTACGAAGTAACGAAGTTGCCAACAATGGAATGGAACTTGTGCCTTTTGAAATTGAACAACAAAATTCAAATGAAACACAGATATCAATTCGGCCTAACACCGACATCTACATCAATATGCCTCCACAAGAGACATCTGCAAGTTCAACGAAACCTGCGGAGCTACCAAAGATAGATCGAACTGCATCTGGCTACTTCATCGATTTCAACACTTTTTCTCTGGATCCAAGTGAACCTGAGTCAACGCCAGCTCCAGTTTCCCGTAAAGAACGACTTCATGATTTCTACATTTTTCTGAAAAAGACATACCTAGTCTCACCATGGCTACAGCTCTGGAGAATAACTGGAATACTGTTCCTACTATTCTGGATAGGTTTAGTGACTATCTTTTTCTTACTCGTGAATGGACACTAGCTCCCAGAACGCTCCGCAGTATCACATGTGAACTTGGTACTAAAACCTCATACGTCATCTCATCGTGAACAGAGAGACCTTTCCTATGTGAACATTACAGCAGTTCCAGTTCCTGACGGTATAGTTTGGGATAGAGTTTCTTAAGATGTATTTGGTCCCACTGAACTTTTAAAAATACCACATGTATTTAAAATTTCTTTAAATTATATCATCACCTCCAGTACATACTCTGACGATTGGGATTTTGAAACTGTTAATGATATGTTGTCTGATTTAGAACGGTCTGCAGCAGTTACAAAAATGAAATGTTTGACGACTCATCTGATTTTGATACCATGTATTGTTACCAACATTATGGTCATCACTTTCTGCATAGAACAAATACACCGCTTAATGTTTTCACATACCACCAATGGGAACATTGCCCAACACCACCGAAAGGTAGTTCACAAACATTTGCTTATTTTTCTGGGTTCAATACATCAGATCCATGCTCATATTATTGTAAGCTTGCACCTACATCTGCAAAGAAAAATATGCTCCTTAACGCGAAACAGATATACTCTACATCCTTTATTGCCCAACTGTCTGAACAGGGTTTCGACTTCTGGGAAGACACTATAGACATAAAATCAGTCTGGGGTACTAAGGAATGGCAGGTTCAGGGAACTGAGGCACTATTCAGAGCATGCCACTACCACAACAGATGATTTTCATGAACGACACTGTGCAACAGGCTTCCTGTCTTGGGTTAGCCAAGATTAAGGACTTCAACACACCTCGTATTCCCTCACTTTCACACTTGGAGGGATGGCAGAACTATACAGAAAAGGGTGAAGGAAAATTAGACGACATTGTGCATAACGTTTCATACAATTCAACAGACCCCAATTGGAAGGGATGGTTAGTTTGGCCTATCGACACACAGGTGTCAGTCAAGATTCAAAGGTACCACCGAAGGGTTTAGTATCCATAGGCCTGACTTACTTTATGTACAACGAGAACATCTGGGGGTGGTGACATCATACAGTGTTGGGAAGTTATGCCTATATTGGCTAAGAACCTCGACACTGTCTCAGGTGAAACAACACTTGTCCTTACTCTCGGAAGACTTGGATTTAAGGGATTTTTTATTAGGTCCCCGAAAGCCACGTCAGAAACACTTCTTATACGCTGTTTATAATGAGATTTGGAAAATATGTCAACAGGAAGCTGCGGAGAGGTTGTGTGAAATTGATAGAATTAACTTAGAAAAGGCTTTCGCTGTGGTTGACAATGGCATGACCACACTAACATCCAGGATTTATTCACTGGGCAACATTGTATCTTCTGAAATAGATATAATGGAACAGGATCTGTCCATCTTACAACACGGACAATCATAGTTACGTTCTATTGTATCATTAAGCTGGACGCTACAATCACTGCATTCCGGTTATGTGCCCTGGCAATATATCAACACTACGTGTATGTTCTCTGCATATAATTTGACTGCAAAACAGATAACAATGGCACAAAGGGATGCGAAATATACAATGCTGCGCATTGAAAAATTAGACCAATTACCTTGCACAGTGGCAGAGGCACCGTCCACAGAATGGTTAATTCATGGCCATATAACATTGCCAGTAACAACTTTCCAGTTTCAATATTGCCTAGAACACCACCAGGAAGGCAGGTATGAAGCAATGGGTTGGGAATTCATCCATGAATCTTGGGAATTACCGTATAGATTTAGATGCAGGAACGAGGACACTGAAGTGTTTTTAAGCGGTACAAACTGCAAGAATTCTTTGAGTGGATCTCTCATTTGCCAGGATATCATGCTTCATGGGGCCTGTAACGGTTCAGTTGCTAACTTATCCTGTCATTTGAAAGGTTCACTAGCTGCTGTGATTATTCCTGTTTTCAGATTGCTCTCAAATGGGAGTTACTTAATGCTGAATGATCCAGGTTGTTGTGGGATGCTCCCGGGCATCGCATATCTTGTCACTGTAAGTTCCAGGGTTACTTGTTATATGCAAGTATTGTTTCCACCGACCCACACAGTCAGGGAGGCGCCGTTATGGCCTTCGTTGAATGTTTCCTTTATACGGTTTGATACTCTGAGCCGAATGAAAGCCATGTTTTTACAGAAGGATGTGCCCTTAACCTCGGCCCAAGAGACTTTTGATCTCCAAGTTGCAAGGTCCTCAGCTGAGATACAGGCACTGGTACGAACAAATTGCCCTTTCCATTTTGGAGAAATGGTACAACGTATCTTTAACATGTCTTATACGAAGGGTATAGTACACCTATTTAAGACCATAGGTTCTGGACTGTTAAGCACCTTTCAGACAGTCTTCGGAGTGATTCCAGCCTTTATACACTCAGTGTTTGGAAGCGTTTTTGGAGGGCTTCCGCTGATCCTGCTACTGATAGTGGGTATCCTAATTTTTATTTTTCTGCTACGCAATGGACGTCCCAGTCACCAAGGAAATGGAAAAAGCACTCTTGGAGCGACATTACTGTGATCACATAGTACTCCATCTTGGCACACCTCGACTTCGGGGGCTAAGCGAGTCTTGGTTCCTATCATTCTGACCAGCCTGGATTGACTGTGTTTTGCCTGTCCTCCGCTGCTTATTCTGCGGATATGAATGCGTGTTGGACCTTTGTCTAACACTTTCATCGGTTGCGCCACCGGACGTGGATGCATTGGTGGACCCTTTAACTGTCCACGTACTGCAGTGTCCTCAGTGTATTCCAATGTTGATGTTGGTATTCTTGGAGCCACCACAGGATGCTTCGGCTCTTGTTGGATGGATACTGGCTCTCCTACAGGCACACAGGCTTTGGATGTTTCAAATGCTTCCCCAGAATGGCTGAGGGAACTGAGGAAGATCATCTTTGCTCGACTGACCTTATCTGTGAGGTGTTACAAGGACCGTCGTCTGCGAAGGCAAGCAGCAGTGATGTTGCGTCTTCCACACAGGACACATAAACATTTGGCTGTCCGTGTGCTGGGAAGAATTCGGCCTTTTTCCAAAACAACCAAAATTGGAATTTTAAACCAAAAATTGTTTTTCTCTCTTATTTACTTTTCCTGAGCACCATGGCTTTCAGACTTACTCAGTGGCTCTGACTATATATATGAACTTATTTTAAAGGACTTTTAGAGGTTTTTTATAAAGATTTTATGAATTTTTAGAAATTTTTAAAACGCCTTTTTAACAATGTTTAATGCTTGATTAGAAGGACATTCCCTTTTTAGTATGTCATCTGGTTGGATGAGGAGTGGGTGTTATGTTTCGTAGGGTACCCCAATATAGGCTTGAGTAGTCCCCTAACCCTTCACCTACATTTACCGTACCATTGCACTACATAACAGGTTTTGGTATTGACCTTTTACCTAGTTAAGCGCTGCATAAATGTTGTGTAGTTTTCCCCGAAAAACTAGCCTCATTAATTATGCATGAGGATTCTCAGAATCACAGCAGGATTACCATCTTCTGCATAATAACTATGTATAAGGGTCATCCCTTCCGTCATCCTTGGCCGACATGACACAGCAAGGTAGAATCCCCTGAGGGTACCTTTTGGGTATATACACACCACATCTTTGTCTGGGTAGGCAGAGGAGAAAGACTTCTATGCTGACACACTGACACAAGAATCTGAGGTTCCTGCACGCAGGCACTCCAGCACGCATTGGTCCGACATCCCTCGCGGGGTGTCCATCTCGAGACCAAGACGGGGTCCTTCATTCTGTCGCACCAGGTAATTGGGTTGGCCTCATCCTAGGGGGATTCTTGGCTCTACACCTACATACATCCTAGGTACACTTAAGTACATCTAGTTAGGGTTGCATCGTAGGAGTACGCATTATTCTTGTCATGTATTTATATGCTTGCATATATTCATTGTTTTAGCACTATGGTAGAAATCTACCATCCATTTACTCTGTTGCTGCTTATAATCATTTATATCTGTTTCTGTCTTATGGTTGATTCAGCACACCTATTTTACACTAGAATGACGCTGGCTCAATAAATACTTATTGAAAAACGTCCCCACCATTTATTCTGTGTATCTCGCTGAGACAAAAGTGAGCACAAGTGAATGAGCGAAAAGTACTGTACTGTTTCCACGATCCCTGATGGGACAGAGTAGTCATGTTCGATAGTTGTCAGGAATTATTCTCTCTTCGGTAAGAGGAGTTTACAGTGGCACTGTGAGCTAGTTGGTATACTGGCAAACATACCCGGTGGGAGTGTCTGGAATCAGTCTAGACACCAATCCCACAGTTTATGTTGTCTAAACACGCAGATCCTATATAGATTAAAGGAACTACATGACACCAGATCAGCCCTCTTTGTTTAAGTCACCAGTTGTGATGTAATTTCTGAAATGGGTTCAGGATTTATTTCCCCCTTCTCTCTTTGTAATGCCCTAATAGGACAATTACCTGGTCCTTATTTATCGGATGATCACTCCGTTCGAGCCGCTTCACAACTCATCTCGGCACTAACGTGAGTGAGCAACAAGCTGTTTGTGTCAATCCACCATATACTACCTTTCTCCCAAACAAATTCACAATGGGACTGGGGAAGAACACACTCTTTTGTGTGTTCAGTTCACAAAGAAATGTGACAATCCAATCTCGGTATTTTCTTAATTTTTTTCCATATTTAGCGCTACAACAAACAGCAAAAGCTTTTTGTTCCAATGACGCAACTTCTTCAAGGTAAGAAGGTGTGTTAGTTCATCACATGCTTTCGGAATGCTGGTACATAAAGATTCCCATCCCATCTTGTATAAGTTCACATGTTAATAAAGCTGCATGTATTCAGCATGCACCTTGATGTCGGTCAGATAGGCAACTTTTGGCAAATTGACAAAACAAAACTTTTGGTAAAACTGACAAACTGGTTCTGCGAATACGCGCATCATTTCTACCAAATATTGTAACGCGTTCCACGTTGGTTAAACTATCACTCTGCTGGCATTCTGTGCTCCACCTCATCCCTCTAAGGAATAGGAGAGGCTCCGTCACATGGATCTCAGAAGAGCGCTCGTCTATTACATTGATTGTACCAAGTAACACAGGGTGGACGATCAGCTCTTTCTGGGGTTCTCTGGAGCAAACAAATGCAAGGTAGTGCAGAAGAGAACCATGTCCCGCTGAGTCGTGTTCTGCATTAAGATCCGCTATGCATTGGCCAAAAATCAGCCGCCGGAAGGACTGCGTGATCATTCTACCAGGGCGATAGCTGCTACCACTGCATTAGTACGCGGAGTCCCTGTCCTAGACATCTGCCTAGTGTCTAACTGGGCGTCCCTCCATGCTGTCACGAAGCACTATTGCGTGGACAATCTGGTTCACCGAGAGGGGTGTTTTTCCCGCTCAGTCCTGCTGAACTTTCTGATTTGAGTGCATTCACAGACCCACCTCCGTACTACTTTGGTATCTACTCAAAAAGTGAGGAACATGCGGCAAGAAATCTGCAGCTCCATAGAGGCTCCACCAGAAAGAGCGTACAGAAGGCAAGTAACTTGTTCTTTACCTTGTAGTTTTATCTACTGCAGAAACGAATAGCTCCAAAGCAGATATTAAATGGTAGTTTCACCTCGGTATAAGCTCATCACTGGCTACCTTATTGCAGGTATATTATTCTACAGAAGAATCCTCTACGCCTCGCAACCAGACTTGCAGGTTACCAAATATACTCTACAAACTTAATTCCCTTTCTTTACAAGTGACAAATCCTTTGAAAATGGATGCTTAGCCATGCGCCATTCACCTAGTAAACCATAAGTCGCCTGTTTTTATGAAAAGTAATTATGGAGGCATTTCTTTAAAGGACAGCATTTGCTCAAAAGATACAAAATAATGACTGTTAAAATGATTTAGAACATGAGTGAAAATGTTTAATGCATCTTGTCTTTTTCTGGGACTAGAGGAGCCCTGCACTGCTACTGCCTACCTAAATGTGGCACCTTACTCATATGGTACTTACCGGCTACTTGTTTGGATAGTGGGAGAAGGCTAACATTTATACAAATATCAGACACTTAATACAGCCAAAGAGCTTTTTAAGAACCATAATCTCCAATATATATTGTATTCTTTCCCTGGCAAAACGTCACCTCTTTATTGTTGATTCGCTCAGTATATCATAAACTCACAGCAGTTAGTAGTTGACAGCCATCAGGAGTTTTGCTGAATGATAGTGCTTCCTCTAGCCTATAAATTAAACCTGAATTAATGTTTAATAAGCAAGGGGAAAACTAAAAATGCATTGTTCAATTTTTTTTTTAAACATATGAACATTTTCAACATATTTCTTACATTGGAGTCATGACACTGCATCCCATTTTGTGGAATGTGATCTTGGTGAAAGACCATTCTACCCACCCCCAGGTATGCCATAAGTCACTGCCACATTATTCCTACTATCAGAACTCAAAGAGGGATGAAGCCGATGGCATAGCCAAAGTAAAGGCATATCAACATGCTGAGAAGAGCAAACATTCCCCTGGGTTTGGCTAGCAATCATGATGCCAGTATAGTTACCGATCACGCTTTAGTATTACCAGTGGCGACCAATGTAGGGCAGAAATCGATGCACTGGAATCGGTTGCATACAGTGGGAAGAAAGGTTTGTGGGACGTCAACCAGTGCAATGAAGTGCTATTGCCTTACTAGGCAGATGTGATGGGTCCTTGTGGGACCACCTTGTTTCCCCATGAAGCTTCTATTTGAAGAAGAGTTGATTTTGCGGAAAGTTTACCTGAAGGGATGATGGTTTCGAACCAGGTTAGTAGTGCGGTTGCAGACACCTCTGATCTTGCAGTTTATGGATAGTGTCATAGTCCAGCAGCGCCGAGTGCTTCTTGGCTTTGTCTTACAGGTGAAGCTCAACAGAAGGTTTTAAAGCTACCTTTTCTGGAAACATATTATTGGTCTTGCATGCAGATGAAGATATGCAAAGAGTAAATGTCAAGCTCAAAACCCTCAACTGTTGGTTTAGAGAGAAAGGATAAGACGAGGACATAGGTGTTCACAAGGAGCACATCTGTACAGACCTTAGGAATGTTGCTACTCGCAGCAGAGGGTGTGAGTAGCAACACTTGCAACCTTACCGGCATTGAACATCAGCAAAAGGGAGAGGCGCTCAACAAACATCTGACTGGAGGAAGGCCCCCCTATAGAGCAGTGACCCATCACCATTCGCCATTCCAGTAGAAGAAAGCATCAAAACCCATTCCAGTGGCAAAGAATTCTTTTTAAAAATGGGTTATGTATATTGTGCATCAAAACCATCCTCTGAGGTTCCGTTCCACTCCTCCAGTCATACCGTCAAGGAAGTCTGCACTCCTCTGAACAAGGAAACATCACATTCCTGAGGCTCCTGGTGCACAATGAAAATTATCACTAGAAGGGTCTTCCATTTGCTCTATAGTCAGTTCTAAGAACTTTAAAAAAATATTTGGTTGTTGATAAATCTTTATCTTCGGCTCATCAAAGCATCAACATTTCTGGACACAGCGTCACCTTCATGTACCTGACCGCATCCTCCAGCAGCCAGAGTTAAGTGTCAAGCAGTTATAATTGCTAGTCATGTTCAGTCAGTCCGTAACTGGGAGCGCTGTTGGATACCAAGGTGGGAAGAGCGTATTCTTCAGAGACGGCATTGCTGACGGTGTCTGATCACATCAAATGGAAATTAGATCAGGGGAGCAATGCTGCCCTGATCTTGTTGGATCTCTCTGTTGCGTTCGATTCCACCTCACACTGTGTGCCCCTAAAGTGTCGCAAGAACATTGGGATCGGAGACATGGTTCTGTGCTGGATCATGTGGTGTGCAATAACCAATCTCCTCAATTCTGGGTCAATTATCTTTTTCCACAAAATGTGTCCATCGACTCAATCAAATGCATTCAAAAAGTCAATAAATATTGAAAACGGAGCTTGTCCTCCCCAACTTACATATTTATCTAATATTGCTTGTACTGTGGCAATGTTATCAAGGGTGCAGGATTTACACAAAAGAAACAGCGGCAGACTATATGAATTGCACCTCAGTCTTTAATCCAAACAAATGTAAAGTCCTGTGCACATATCTTCCAGTACCTGTCGCTGTTTAGTGCCACTGTCCAGCAGATCCAAGAATGAAAAATATAGGAAAGTGCACCAGTAAGAGGTCCAGTGCAATATACATTTCAAAATAGTTCCTTTATTATATGTCATCCATATAAAAACGGTAAGATCCAGCCAACGCGTTTCGTTCAGAAACTCCTGGAACTTCATCAGGCTCCACACAGTGTATGCAGATTATTTCTTATATATATATGCCATATAGCTTGTTGATCCATCCATACATTCAGAGGTAAAGAATCTTCCACACTGGGTCTTCAATTTATTAGGTGTCCTACGGCTAATACCGATAACGTTCATCAGGCCCCATATCTAGTACCCTGATAAGTACCAATATGCCAAGCGGAGCATTTTGAGACCGTGAAATGCTCCGCTTGGCATATTGTAATTGCAATTAGGTAGCGCTTACTACTCCTGACGAGGGGTCGAAGCGCTTTTTGGCGAGTAGCAGGCTACTCCGGAACCCAAAAAGGATTTGTGGTGAATTAGTATAGGGAAATATAAATTTAATTTGAGCAGTGGACATGTGAGTGTAATTTAGATTGAAAAAGGAAAGTGGAGACATAGGAGAGGGAAGGGTTTGCATTTAATAGCGCTTGGTACCCCTGATGAGGCGTCGGAGTGCTTTTCGGCAAGTAGCATGCTACTTAGGGACCCAAAATAGCAACTATATCCCTCCAAAACACAAGCATATATAACTAGATACTACAGAAGAGCGTTCCCTATGTTAAACAGCTTATAAGATTTTACTACAAAAATGGGGTGAAGGAAGGGACTGTTACATCGTCATGTCTCCATTCTTAAATTGGGAACAGAAAAAAATTGAAATAAAATGACAGCAGAAGGGAAGAGGCTGTAAGCAGGGGGGCAAAACGATTAGTGTGAGGCGTGAAAAACTGCAGTAAAAAAATGATCATGAAATGAACCAGGAAGGGTAAAGTTATGAAAGTAAAGAAATGTGCAAAAGGTGCTGAAAATTAAGAACATGCTAAATGGGAGTTCGAAGTGATAATACAATGAAGTGGGCGAAAATATAACCAGAGATTAAAAAAAAGAGAGAACAATGAATGCCTTTTAAGCAGAGTGCAGTAATAAGTCTGCACTGTTCCGCAAAGGCCTAAGTACAGACTCACAAATGTGAGTAGTATGACCATGCTATTTAAATAAAGCCAATGTTAAAAAGAAAAACGACCATCGGGGAACAGATATTCTATGGTGAGCAAATTCAGTGTTAATGATGTTTTCAAGATCTTGGCTTTGCAGTAAGCTGAAGCAAAGACTTATTAACAAGCTTAGGTGGGTACAATTAGGCTATCCTGTTTTAGGTTTAAACTTAGAATAACTGATAAATCCCCACCGAAAGGGAAACAGCCCTCATCAGTGTAAACATATAAACTCTGATAAACACCTGTGCAGCAACAGAATAAAATGCCATTCAAACAAAGGAAAGTGAGGGAGAATGAGTTATTGTTTCCTTCCTGAGGAGGACAGAAAATGTAACTTTGTTTAATAAGGTAGCAGCAAGAAGGACTGGTCTAAGAATATTGTGTGTGAGTTTGAGTGTTTAGTGATGTCACCAAAATATTGTTTCTCCTTTTTGTTTCCTCTGGTTTTCTGTACTTGGATTAAAGATGCATGTTGTAGAAGCATGATTTAGGTCTGATCTTATTAGTTTATACACTGTAGAGAATCTGGGAATATTAAAATCATATTTGATCTTTTGGCAGTGTTTAATTATTTTACTGATTGGTGAATTGCTGGCTTATACGAATCTTGGCTAAAATGTTCTATTACATTTACTCACATTCTCAGAATGGGTAAAACCCTTTGATACAGCCACTCCCTTTTCTAACAAGTCAGTATTTATAGCAGGTCAACTGCCAAAGCTCCAGACTTAAAACATTCAGTGCAATGTGAAGTGACCGGTACCTGTGAATAGAGTGCTGTCACCAGGCACATGGGATATTGGTGAAAACGTGACACAAGGCTTTCCACATACCAACAAAATTCATAGCTGCAAGGTGTCCCATTGTTATGTCAATCAATCAATCAAGTGACTTGTAAAGCGTGACTACTCACCCGTAAGGGTCTCAAGGTGCTTGGGGATGGGGCTGCTGATCCGGCGAAGGCGCTGTGGTTCAGTCGCAGAGCCAGGTCTTGACGTCCTTCCTGAATTGAACCACTGACAGTGATTGCCTGAGGTGGAGAGGGAGGGTGTTCCAGGTCTTTGTTGCGAGGTAGGAGAAGGATTTTCCTCTTGCCGTGGTCTTGCGGATACGTGGGATGGTGGCCATGGCCAGTTGGGCGGAACGGAGGTCTCTGGTGGGTGCGTGGAATGTGAGGCAGTGGTTGAGGTACTCAGGTCCTGCGTCGTGTAGGGCTTTGTAGGTGTGTGTGTGTGTGATATCTTCAGATAACCCTGTCCCACCTCTCCCCCACCCAAATGCACTTTACTGATGGGGTGTATGAGCCCATAGATACAATGGTAAAAGCCAAATTTCAAGTCCTAAAATACGTGATGTCTGTTAAAAGGTCAGGACTGAATTAGTGAGACATTTGCCATGAACACAATTGGCAGGTATGAATGCCAACACAACAGCAGCATCACCTTAATGTAGTGCAAAGAGTGCAGAAAAGCAGTGGTGAACATGCTTAAAATATCACGTTTCAGGTGCCTTAGAATACAAGACTAATTACAAACAACAGGGGCAGCCCTAGAACCTGAACCAGGGGCTAAATAATACTGGAATCCAAACAATGGTTCAAGTAAAAACACTTAAGATGAGACAAAATTCAAGAAATAAAGATACAGAAAAAAACATTAACATAATAGAATTTACAATTGAAAAGGGGGAAAGAGAAAGAGAAAGGAATAGTGCCAAAAGTTTAAGGCACACAGTACCCATGTACAGGAAGTGTCTTTCAATTAGAAAATGTATTTCTCATAAATAAATACAAACAATAATAATGGCGCTCATGGGGTTACACAAACAATACAAACAGATACAAACAATATCATGTGTAATCAAACAAGGAGTGGCTGAGGAAAAATGCAAAAGCAGGGTTCAAGACAAAACAAAAACACATAGCAAAAGAAATGCGTCCTCTTCAATTAGAGCCACATCTTAGTGTCGAAGGCGTTTCGACCCATTAAAAGTTGAAGGGTCATCATCAGGACAAAACATCAAACATGCGAGCGTCCAATAGACTTCAATAAAATATCTAGGATGAAATATGTACATGGGTATCAGAACAAATAGTAACAAATAATGACGGAAATTATGCAATAAACCAGAGAAAGTTTATCATATGGGCTAAAGATAATAAAGATGGAGAAGAATCAAACAAGATCCACAACCAACATCCAAAGATCAGTGCTAAAACAGAAAAAAGAGAGAGGGAGAAGTCTAAACCACATGAGAAAGTTAGGACAAAGATGTACCAACCGTCAGCCAAAGAATGGAAAAAAAGAGGAGAGGAACAATATTAATCACCTGTATCACAAGGACATAATCATCCACATTAGATGAAGAAGGGCAAGGCATCAGTGCCCCAACAGGAAATCGGGCACTGTCATATCAAAGAGAGGGCACAGAATTAGGCGACCGTAATTCATATGAATAGTGGAAAGAAATTACATAAACTACTTATAGACATACCTGATGGTATATCACAAAAATCGTAATCAAAACGATGCGTTGAGGTAGGTAATTTTTGAAGGACAATTCACGCTAGATTGAGTGTTTAAAATTGCAAACACTGTTATTAATAAATACAAAAAGAAGAAAAAACGAGAAAAATTAAGAAGGGGTATATCAAGTATGCAAGTTGCCTCATACGAAGACTCAAAATGACCATACTGTACCTAGAAATTGATCCAGTAAATGATTTAGTATAGGGGTCATGCTAAATAGAGGAGTCCCGGTTGGTGCGCTTGTTTAAACTGAAAACATACAAAAAGGCAGATCAAAAAGGAGAACCCTCCTCAAGAAAAATCAATATGACATACGCAAGGACTTTAAACTAAAATCATAAGAGGTCAACCTCAATCCATATCCCAAATGGCAATACTGTTGTCTACAAGCCTAACAGAATTTATCCTATAGTGTCTAAAGTAGCTAGAGAATAAGGGAACCGCATGACTGAAAAAGGTCGATAATAAATCAACTAGATGAACCATATGTACACGGTTCACAAATGACCAATAAAGTCAACGGTCTACGACAGCTAATAATCCAGCCCACATAATTAGATTCTATTGACACAATAGTCGTCACGAAATTGCTGCCTCCCACGTAGTCGGACACAAAAAATTAGATAACCATGTCAAGACCGAAACGGACTTCAACTTACTGCTCATTTTCACCGCCCCGTTCCATCAACATGCCGTTCGAAGTCACGTCCCGAGCAAAAAGCCGGAGAGTCGAAAAACGGGGAAGACGCCAAACAATTATAGCGTCCTGGCCAAGGAAATAGAAAGCGGACCGGTACTGTGTAAGAGTGTATCTGAACCAAAAGGAGAAACGGCGGCCATCTTAAAAAGGGGAAAATAGGGGCTTTCCCTCAATTTACTAAAAAACCAAAGGGCATATTTATAGATTATGTGTAATATGCACGAAAAACTTTTTACAAGTCTAATTCCTCTGATAGACGTTATGCAAGGAGATTAGAGGGCCAATGGTTCCCACAGTTTAACACCCAAACCTGAAGGAAGGAGGAATTGCTCAAAGCCCAACCGGCGGCGGCCATATTGTAACCTCGAAATATTAAGCATTATAGCCAAAAAGTAGTGATGGTCATCTACAAAGAGACGAGCGTTGGGAACTGTATTACGCCCTGAGGTACCAAACCCATATGCCATCAAAAAATTGAGAATCTAAAGAGCGTATAGGAATGTAGCAGAGAGGAAAGAATTAATTAGAGAGATGCGAATCCAATAAAAACAACAACCCAATAAAAGTGGTCAATTCAGCACAAATAACAAAAACCACCACCAGGAGTGATAAAGGAATAAAATTAGAAGTCAACATTCAAATTCAATAGCCACAGGGTTGTAAATGATTTAGTCATCAAAATATATACAACACAGGGGCCAACATAAAGACCTAATCATTATCAATATTATAAACTTAAATTCATACAGAACCATAATTGAGTCAAAAGACAATTTTTTCTTTACAAAATAAGAACCCAAATCATGATAGGTTCATTAGATAAACATATGTGACATAACTAGTTTTGCTTTGTTACAATATATGAGGATAAAAACAGTCTTAATCGTGCACGTAACTCACATGCGTGCCCCATTATAGAGTCACAGTACGGCACATTCATATATGGATATTACATTCATAATCAGGTGTACGATAAGGTGGTACACGATAAGTGGGATGTAAGACATGTCGCTAATAATCAGGAACAATGATCAAATTATAAAATTCATGCTAGTCGTTGTAGTGAACACAAATCCATGTCGAACAATATAATACTTGTCCAAAAAGCATGAACATGACATGATCAAACAGCACAGAAAGGGGGGAAAAGAATAGAAGCGGATTTTAGCCGGATACTATAGCAGTACACTCTTCCAGGGTGTTCAGACTGTTGTTAATGCTGTCACACCTGAGGATCCAGCGGCATTCAGTTCTATTCAGTAAGTTTGTAATATCACCACCCCTTGGCGGTTTCTTGATCATTTCGATTACCTGCCATCGTAATTCAGAAGGTGCGTGATTGTGTTCAATAAAGTGGGACACTAAAGGTGCATGTTCATTCTTGCACCTAATACGACTTTTATGCTGTGAAAGGCGAGCTTTTATCCGTTGTGTTGTTTGTCCCACATAAATGAGACGGCACGGGCACCAAATGGCATATACCACATTTTGCGAATTACAGTTCGTGTGGTCACGTAGATCATATGTTATGGTACCATGTGTAAATTGCTTGGTGTTAAAAGTCGAATCACACATAAGACAATTACCACAACGGTAATGGCCCACAATCTTGTTCAAGCCCCACAATGTGGTCAGATCAGGCGGGTCCAAGATAGGTAAAGCAGCTCGCACCAAATGATCTCCAATGTTTATCCCTCTTTTAAAGGAAAAGAGAGGTAATTCTTTAGTGATACCGGTGGACTGAATCAGTGGCCAGTGCTTTTTTATAATCTTAGTGATTTTGTTACTCTGTGTGCTAAAAGTAGTCACACATGGTATGCGTTCCATTGTTTTTGGTGCCTGAGGTATAAGCAGAAACTCGCTGTGGTTATACCAGGCCCTTTTTAAAGAGCATTTGATCAATCTCTTCGGATAACCATGGTGTTCTAACTTTTTGGCAAGAATGTTAGCCTCCCGAAAATAGTCTTCCCGGAATTGGCAATTCCTGAGAATACGCAGGAACTGCCCAAAAGGCAGGCCATCCTTCAGGCCCTTAGGATGGTGACTGGTATACTCCAATAAGGTATTGCGTGCAGTGGGCTTAGTGTAGAGTTTGGTGACCAATTTACCATCATAAGGGATAATTGTAAGGTCAAGAAAGTCGACACTCGCACTGCTTGCATGTGAGGTAAAATTTAGATCCGAGGAGCATAGATTAAACCACTCCAAGACATTGTTAAGATTAGATATATCTCCGGTCCAGACAAAGAAAACATCGTCGATGTAGCGCCGCCAATGGCGGACATTTTGAAAGTATGGATTATTGACCTGATTGTAAATATAGGTCTGCTCAAAATTGTCTACATACAGAATTGCAAAGTTTGGGGTGTAAGAAGCCCCCATTGATGTTCCCTTTATTTGAAAGAAAAAATCCCCATTGAATTGAAAGTAATTCCGAGTGAGGGAAATCGTCAATAGGTCAATGATGAAGTCCGTAGGGACTGTCACCGGGCCTGGTCGAGTGTCCAATGCAAGCCTAATCACCTCAATCCCCTCGAGTTGTGGTATATTGGTGAATAAGGACTCAATGTCCAAACACACCAATAATTCGTTTTCAGGATCAAAATGCATTTGTTCGAGCTGAGAGATGATGTCCCCACTGTCCCGTACATAATTCCTGGTTTGAGAAGCCAAATCTTTGATGAATACATCGATGAATTTGCATAAAGGTTCCAGTACCGACCCACAGCCAGAGACTATGGGTCGGCCTGGAGGGTTGGTAAGATTTTTATGACCCTTCGGGAGAGTGTACAGGACAGTGGTCCTAGGTGTTTTGGTGTTTAGTAAGTCAAATTCTTTATGACTAAGAAAACCTGCAGATTTAGCCTTTGATGTCACAGTCAGAATGAGTTTTTGAATGTCTGAAAGAGGATTAGACCTTAATGTTTTATAGTGATTAATGTTGGAACGTTGTCTACGAATTTCTGACTTATATTTATCAATAGGTTGGATCACTATACCACCGCCCTTATCGGCGGGCTTTATAATAACCTCCCGATTGTTTTTCAAAGCACCTAGTGCTTGCCATTCTGGAAGAGAGATATTGTACGGAATGTATTCAAAACCTTTGTCTAAGGCCGTGACATCTTTCAGAACCATGGCCTCAAAGGCCAACAGTTCAACTGGCATTTTATTAGTGGGAGGATTAAACATTGAGGGTGGTCTCAATCTCGAGGGGTTGAAATTCTCATTAAAAACTGTGTCATGGAAGAAATATTTTACACGCAATTTTCTAAAAAACTGCAAAAGCTCAAACTGGATGTTAAAGAGACAGGTCTTCTCAGTGGGTACGAAACTAAGCCCTTTGCTCAATAGAGAAATCTCAACAGAGGAAAGGGTATGTTCTGACAGAATAAAAATGGGGATCATGTCAGATACAGTTTCAAGAGTGGGTATGTCAATTACTGTGGTGGGCCCCATTGATAGAATTTCCGGCGGGTTTGACGTTCGCCCGCCTGGAAATTCCAATGTTGGGTGGGGGTCTGGTTTTCACACGACCTCTTCCTCGACCACCCTGGCCTAAAAAATGATTATAAACTGATGTAGAGGGGCCCTGTCCAGGGTTGGAAGTATTGAAACGCATACCATATGTGACTACTTTTAGCACACAGAGTAACAAAATCACTAAGATTATAAAAAAGCACTGGCAACTGATTCAGTCCACCGGTATCACTAAAGAATTACCTCTCTTTTCCTTTAAAAGAGGGATAAACATTGGAGATCATTTGGTGCGAGCTGCTTTACCTATCTTGGACCCGCCTGATCTGACCACATTGTGGGGCTTGAACAAGATTGTGGGCCATTACCGTTGTGGTAATTGTCTTATGTGTGATTCGACTTTTAACACCAAGCAATTTACACATGGCACCATAACATATGATCTACGTGACCACACAAACTGTAATTCGCAAAATGTGGTATATGCCATTTGGTGCCCGTGCCGTCTCATTTATGTGGGACAAACAACACAACGGATAAAAGCTCGCCTTTCACAGCATAAAAGTCGTATTAGGTGCAAGAATGAACATGCACCTTTAGTGTCCCACTTTATTGAACACAATCATGCACCTTCTGAATTACGATGGCAGGTAATCGAAATGATCACGAAACCGCCAAGGGGTGGTGATATTACAAACTTACTGAATAGAACTGAATGCCGCTGGATCCTCAGGTGTGACAGCAGTAACAACGGTCTGAACACCCTGGAAGAGTGTACTGTTATAGTATCCGGCTAAAATCCGCTTCTATTCTTTTCCCCCCTTTCTGTGCTGTTTGATCATGTCATGTTCATGCTTTTTGGACAAGTATTATATTGTTCAACATGGATTTGTGTTCACTACAACGACTAGCATGAATTTTATTATTTGATCATTGTTCCTGATTATTAGCGACATGTCTTACATCCCACTTATCGTGTACCACCTTATCGTACACCTGATTATGAATGTAATACATCCTACTTATCTTGTACCATGTTATCGTGCACTTGATTATAAATGTAATATCCATATATGAATGTGCCGTACTGTGACTCTATAATGGGGCACGCATGTGAGTTACGTGCACGATTAAGACTGTTTTTATCCTCATATATTGTAACAAAGCAAAACTAGTTATGTCACATATGTTTATCTAATGAACCTATCATGATTTGGGTTCTTATTTTGTAAAGAAAAAATTGTCTTTTGACTCAATTATGGTTCTGTATGAATTTAAGTTTATAATATTGATAATGATTAGGTCTTTATGTTGGCCCCTGTGTTGTATATATTTTGATGACTAAATCATTTACAACCCTGTGGCTATTGAATTTGAATGTTGACTTCTAATTTTATTCCTTTATCACTCCTGGTGGTGGTTTTTGTTATTTGTGCTGAATTGACCACTTTTATTGGGTTGTTGTTTTTATTGGATTCGCATCTCTCTAATTAATTCTTTCCTCTCTGCTACATTCCTATACGCTCTTTAGATTCTCAATTTTTTGATGGCATATGGGTTTGGTACCTCAGGGCGTAATACAGTTCCCAACGCTCGTCTCTTTGTAGATGACCATCACTACTTTTTGGCTATAATGCTTAATATTTCGAGGTTACAATATGGCCGCCGCCGGTTGGGCTTTGAGCAATTCCTCCTTCCTTCAGGTTTGGGTGTTAAACTGTGGGAACCATTGGCCCTCTAATCTCCTTGCATAACGTCTATCAGAGGAATTAGACTTGTAAACATTTTTTTCGTGCATATTACACAATGTATTAATATGCCCTTTGTTTTTTTAGTAAATTGAGAAAAAGCCCTTATTTTCCCCTTTTAAGATGGCCCCCATTTCTCCTTTTGGTTCAGATACACTCTTACACAGTACCGGTCCGCTTTCTATTTCCTTGGCCAGGATGCTATAATTGTTTGGCGTCTTCCCCGTTTTTTGACTTTCCGCTTTTTGCTCGGGACGTGACTTCGGGCGGCATGTTGATGGAACGGGGCGGTGAAAATGAGCAGTAAGTTGAAGTCCATTTTGGCCTTGACATGATTATCTAATTTTTAGTGTCCGACTACGTGGGAGGCAGCAATTTCGTGACGACTATTGTGTCAATAGAATCTAATTATGTGGGCTGGATTATTAGCTGTCGTAGACCGTTGACTTTATTGGTCATTTGTGAACCGTGTACATATGGTTCATCTAGTTGATTTATTATCGACCTTTTTCAGTCATGCGGTTCCCTTATTCTTTAGCTACTTTAGTCACTATAGGATAAATTCTGTTAGGCTTGTAGACAACAGTATTGCCATTTGGGATATGGATTGAGGTTGACCTCTTATGATTTTATTTTAAAGTCCTTGCGTATGTCATATTGATTTTTCTTGAGGAGTGTTCTCCTTTTTGATCTGCCTTTTTGTATGTTTTCAGTTTAAACAAGCGCACCGACCGGGACTCCTCTATTTAGCATGACCCCTATACTAAATCATTTACTGGATCAATTTCTAGGTACAGTATGGTCATTTTGGGTCTTCGTATGAGGCAACTTGCATACTTGATATACCCCTTCTTACTTTTTCTCGTTTTTTCTTCTTTTTGTATTTATTAATAACAGTGTTTGCAATTTTGAACACTCAATCTAGCGTGAATTGTCCTTCAAAAATTACCTAACTCAACGCATCGTTTTGATTACGATTTTTTTGATATACCATCAGGTATGTCTATAAGTAGTTTATGTAATTTCTTTCCACTATTCATATGAATTACGGTTGCCTAATTCTGTGCCCTCTCTTTGATATAATGACAATGTGCGATTACCTGTTGGGCCACTGAAGCCTTGCACTCGTTGAGCCTCCTTCTTCATCTAATGTGGATGATTATGTCCTTGTGATACAGGTGATTAATATTGTTCCTCTCCTCTTTTTTTCTATTCTTTGGCTGACGGTTGGTACATCTTTGTCCTAACTTTCTCACGTGGTTTAGACTTCTCCCCCTCTCTTTTTTCTGTTTTAGCACTGATCTTTGGATGTTGGTTGTGGGTCTTGTTTGATTCTTCTCCATCTTTATTATCTTTAGCCCATATGATAAACTTTCTCTGGTTTATTGCATAATTTCCGTCATTATTTGTTCTGATACCCATGTACATATTTTATCCTAGATATTTTATTGAAGTCTATTGGACGCTCGCATGTTTGATGTTTTGTCCTGATGATGACCCTTCAAGTTTTAATGGGTCGAAACGCTGTCGACGCTAAGATGTGGCTCTAATTGAAGAGGACGCATTTCTTTTGCTATGTGTTTTTGTTTTGTCTTGAACCCTGCTTTTGCATTTTTCCTCAGCCACTCATTGTTTGATTACACATGATATTGTTTGTATCTGTTTGTATTGTTTGTGTAAACCCATGAGCGCCATTATCATTGTTTGTATGTATTTATGAGAAATAAATGTTCTAATTGAAAGACACTTCCTGTACATGGGTACTGTGTTCCTTAAACTTTTGGCACTATTCCTTTCTCTTTCCCTTCCCCCTTTTCAATTGTAAATTCTATTATGTTTTTTTCTGTATCTTTATTTCTTAAACTTTCTCTCATCTTAAGTGTTTTTACTTGAACCATTGTTTAGATTCCAGTATTAGAATACAAGACTATGCATTTATCTGGTGCAATTCACAATTTTAAAACTTTCAAAAGGTACTATGTTGCTGCAGTGTTGAACACCCCTACAATGACAAAATATTCAGTAAAGAATATGTGAATGTCCCCAACTTTGTCCATGAGTTTGTATATTGAAGCATTTGAATTTAGTACTCTCACTTTTTTAATCCATTAGTAGTCCTCTAAACCATACAGAGTCCTGACAGAGTGAGTATGAGATGTAATGAGAAGAGAGGTTAATGAGATGCATGAGTGAGTGAGAGGGCAATACACACACTCTCGATGCTTAAAACAGTCGAACATAGGTTCATTGGACACACGTCTATAGACACTGAACACTGACAAAGCCTGTGTATAATGCCTCCAAACCTGTATAGCATGTCAGGTGGTGCCATGCTCAGTTTGTGGACGCTGTGTGTCACTCTCCTTATGCAGCCTGGTTATAAGGTTTGCCCGCACTGTAAAAAGAGGGTAGGGTGAGAGACTCTTTTTCAACAATCTGGTAAATGAGATGTGGTGAAGGGCAGAGCTGTTAGTGAGCAAACCGTGTCTGTGCCACATGAAATCTGGGGATAAACCCCCTTTACTCCATTGCAGAACCAAATTCTCTGGGAAAATCCATAGTAATTTACCTGTTCATGTCAAATGGCTCAAACAAGACTGCAAATTCTTCCGGAATGCTCGGTATAAAGGAGAGTGGGCTGCTAACAAAAAGATACAGGAACGTAGGTATCACCAGCATTTTCACAAGGGCAATCCAACCTACCAAAGAAGTCTATCTTTTGATAGATTGTGCCTGTATTCTGTTTTGTTACAGAAGTACTAACAAAACTTCAACTGGTAGGCAAATGGCACATTCCAAGATGGATAAGACAGCCACTGTTGCCTTACAAAGAAGCATTCTCTTTACAGAGATGTGTAAAGAGGCCATGTGGAGGTCCATTCATGCATTCATTCATTCATGAGATGCTACTGTCTTGATTCGGATTGCACGTTTGGGAACTAGATTCCGTAACTGGACCTATTTGGATAAATTCAAGTATTCTTCCCCATCTTTTTCGTCTGCCTTTTAAGGGATGTGTTTGCTATTCTGTTCAATGCTTACGACTAGGAGGAGAAGGAAACATAATCTACCCGTGTCTGCAGATCCCTGTTTCATTCAAGTAATAAGCTAACCCTTCCTTCCTCTTCAGAGGAAAAAAACAAGGGATTGTTTATGTAAAACTTTGGATGCTTGATTCCTTGAAAGAGGTCTGAGCTGACCGCCACTGACAAGATATGGTGGGAACCCGGTGGTGTCCTTCCTTCAAGGAGCAATGTCGGTTTTCAAGCTTCTGTGGGCCACATCCTATCTGGCTACGTTGGCCTGCTTTTCTCTTGTCTTTAAAAAGTATTGCTTCTCAATTGACCTTTCCAATGAAAGATTAGACTAGATGTATATTTGTGTAAAGTACTCCTGTTTACCTAGTGAGTAGGTACTATTCAGTGCTTAGAAATATAAAGAAGATGCCCCAAGAAGAGATCTAGAATTACAGGTTAGTATCTTTTCCCTACTACCTTTGCCTGTCTGTCTCGGTCTGTCTTTTTTTTCACTCTCTGGGTCTCCTTTGCTTCATCACTGGATCTTTCCTACATTCATCTGCTTGAATCACACCTCGTCTTCAAGCTAGGAGTATCACGAACCCTTGGGGACTTACCAGAAGTCTTTGTTCTGCAGAAGTACCATGAATAAACTGAGGCGTGCTCCAACTCTCTCAAAAGGCACTCCAGACCCACACAAATCCAATGTGAATCACAAATACCCCAGGGAAATAGGGAATGGGGAATGGGAAATGGGATAAGAGATAAAAATAGCTGGTGTGAGGCTTTCTTCACATCAGACAGATTTCGGTAAGCGCATCTTCCGTATTATGGTCTACAAAAGAAAATATAACTTATCAGTTTTCTCTTGGCTGCTATCATAAGCTAGATCCTGATATCGCTTTGTTTTAAAACAAACTAATACCTGGTTTACAAGCACCTCTTTCTCAGCTACTCTCCTTACATTTCTTATAACATGTAAGTGTATTTATAAACAAAAAATATCACAGTGATGACTTTTTATGATGACATCCTCTACAAAGACAATAATAAAAATGTGTGTTAAGGAACTCACCCTACTTCTAGTGCTCTCTAGAAAAAAAATGAAATGTCACAATATGATAGGAAGTAAGTTAACAGCACACGCAGCCCAGTAAAGTTCAAAAAATCATCTTTGACTTTTTATAAAATGTTTCCTTATTCAGCAATGTTCATTCCATAGGGTGAATAGAATGACAAGCAAATCCGCAAAAGAGCTTATTAAAGTTCAGGAAAACAAAATAATGGGTGAAAATCCACCCTTCTACCAGACTCTCAAGACCAGGAGTAGTGGCAAGAGAAGCAGATATCTAAGGCAACAAGAACAAAGCGTGGCTCCAGAATGTCTAGGGTGTTGCTTGGAGTAGGAAATCCTTTAAAAAACAGAAGCCAAGAGGCGTTTGGCAAAACAGGAACAGTTTGTTTAATTAAACAGCTCGGCCTGAAGGAACAGTTACAGGCACGTGGTCTGAGGACTGTTCCAATAGGTTCTTGTTTTATGCAAAAGCACAATAGGTATTAAAGGTTTCCAGCGTACCATATATGGTGAGGAATGTTGGTTGCTGCCTTCAGAGTCATAAATTAATGGTCTAATGGTTACTACAGGTGGGTCTCGACCTTCCGTGGACACAGTCTGGCCAGTGGATAACGTGTCCAGATGTCCGACCTGGGGAGTGTGTGATCACTACGTGCGCTACGTCCTGATGGGCTATGTGTTCCTAACTCATGTGGCATCTGACTTTTTATGGTGTTTTTAGGAACGCACGTGCCTCCTTCGGCCATGTGTGCTATATTGGAGCAATTTCCCATGACCATTGTAATGTTGCTGTACCTATCTGTGGGATTGATCAAGAGTTTCCTGCCCGAGTGTTTGCCTGCCAGCTACGCACCCTCCCACCTATGGCATATCAATCAGTAATCCCAGGCCTAGGTCTCAGGGCCTGCTTGACTATATATTTGCGAGCCGAGCTTGATGTGGAGTTCAGAACGGGCGATTCTATTAATAAGGATAAGATTTCATTTTATATCAATGAACGCATCAATTTCCATATTAACATTCCCCCCTCTAGTTGATTTCATCAATTACACTATCTAACTCATGCATTTGTACAGTTGCTTTATTTGGGGCCGGTTGTTCCTTATGCTCACTTTTGACTACAACTACCTTCCTAAATATTTGCATTCTTCCAATTTGAGGACTGCATTTTTACAGCAGGTGATCCCCAATTGTTTAACCCCGCATACCAATAGCAACAATGATAACTGGCAACAGTGATTTACATAAACCGGATATCCATCGTAGAAGCCAGGAGAACCAATTCAAAAACCACTCCTGCTCAGGGGCACCTCCCTCTTCACACATGTTTCTTTGCAGATTGTGTATTGCTTGAATAGCAAGCGTTCGTGTTCATTGTCCATGTCATTCCCTGGGATGAATGTGCAGCAGGTGGCTCCGATCTTGGCACAAACCCCTCCCTCCATTGCGGTCATTAAGTCCAGTACATAACAGTGCTGCATTACCATGAGGCAAATTGCTTGCAATTCTTCCTTGATAGAATTGAGGCCGAGCTCAGTGCTGTTTTTTAGCATCTCCCACCGGTTATCTGTAGCCAGCGGGCATTAGCTTTTGTCTGCAGGGTGTAGAAGGGTATCGACCCCCCCCTGCCCTCAGCTGTGCTTCCGTGAACAGTCTAAACTTTTCTGAAATGTCTTTGAATTGAGCCCAGCCAAAATAGCCTGCAGCTCTCTTTTCACAAACTGGGTGCAGCAAGGTAGTCTTTTTCTTTAACTGGTGCTGGTACAAGTCTGTTAGCTCTTCTGCAGGAATGACCGGAATGACCAGCGTTGAGGTGTGCAGGGTGACCAGGGAACATAATCCCCTCAATCTGGGAGCCAGCTGAGTGTAGGCATGCTCGCCGCACAACCAGTGGTAATCCATCAGCACTGAGGTGCCCCATTGCATATCCAAATATATAGTATCACTCCACAGTTAGCATTCGTTCCCATCCAAAGCGTTCCTTTTCTTCTGAAACATAAGGAATACAGTGCAAGTTTCCGTACAATCAGGGGTTGCCCTTTCCCTTCCAACCAAGTATATCCACTCATCTCGGTGTCCCAGATTTCCTGACATGGGGTAGTCATACTTTCATTAAACCCTCCCCCATGCGACCCATTTCCCTTTTTTATCCCCTAGTTGGACGGCCCTATACAGGAATTCCATGTCGGGAGACCACTTGTTGTTTAAGAAAACTGCCTCGTTTACACTAAGAGCCACTCTCAAGCCACAGACCGATGCTGGAGCAGACGTGTTTGTGCATTGAGTTGGGGGTTTTGCTACCTTAAAAAATCTCTTCTCCGGGAAGTCTCGGGCCATGTGATATTTTCCTTCTATGGTACCTTTCTTACGCATCCTGTTCAGCTTGGTTTGGATATCAGTGGGTTCGGTGAGGATGTATAGCGCTATTGGATTGGTGTCATATCTGCTTATGCTTACCACTACCCTGTGTGGTTCTATCTTGTTGGGCTGGATCTTGGCCCTTATTCTACATAGGTAGAGGATGCTGGTGTTCTGTTTAGTGTAATTGTAGGTAACATACGAGAGGTCCCTACGCGGGTGCTGTTGTTCCCCATAAGTGAAACTCTCTTTGCTTGGCAGTTCCTCTGTAGTACTCAAGTGTGGGACTACCCATAGAAGGCAGATCGTACATAACCATATAAATATACATAACTTTTGTCGTGACGCTGCAGTTCGAGATATTGATCCCCTGGGAGTCATCTGTACTCCTCCGGTTACTGTGTTTCTTCTGACCAGTTTAAAAAGTTCGAAGTTTTTTAGTTTATGGGGGGTTCTTTGTGGAACAGTTCAACCACACATCAGAGAGGTGGACCCACGTACTTTTTCCTTCCACCTTGAGGGCTGTGGGTGTTGGAAAGACCAGCCAGTAGGGCCCCTCAAATTTGCCTCTTTCCATTTTCTCACAAAGTTCAGAATGTACGCTTCTTGTCTAGGCTGAGGTGTTGTATATGGCAGATTGGCATTGGTGCACTTAGATGTTCTGTGGATGACCTGTTTGGATAAGAACTTAGCAGTTTTGATTAGGTCTGAAAGATATACATGAAATTCATCTCCCAATGCTTTGGAGCTAGCCTTGGAACTTAGCCTGGTCCTAGTTGTTGGGATGGGCGTCCCCATCAGTCTACCAGTTGTGAAATGGTGTGGTGTCAGATGGTGATCGCTGCTAGGTATGTTTCTTAGTGCAAATAAGGCTAGGGGTAAACAGTGTAGCCACTTCTTTTTAAGGGTTGCACAAATTGTACTTCTTTTATTTTTTAATAAACCATTGATCCTTTCTACGATGCATTTACTTTGGGGATGGTAAGCTTATGCCAATTTACACGTGATTCCCAGCAGGATATAGATGTTGATGAACATGCCGTTGACAAAATATTTCCTATTAACTGATCTGATAACGTCTGCCACCCCCCCCCCGCCCCCGGTTATTATCTGCCTCACCAGGAAGGTTGCTGCTGCTTTGGCATCACAATGCACGTAAGGGCCTGCTTCAATCCATCTGGAGTACAGACAAGCAACTACAATCAAATTCCTTTAGTTGACACATCGATCATGTCAATTAAGTCCATGTGCAGTGCCTTAAAGGGTCCTGTTGGTCTATGGATGGACAATGCTATAACCTTGAGTGTGGGTTTAGGTGAGTAAAATTGGCAAATGGTGCACTCGTTTAAGTACATCGTGACTACTTATGCAATGTTGGGGATAAACCAATCGGTCTGAAGTTCTGCCACCATATTTTGTTTTGCAGTATGCGCTGGAAGGGGCAATTGGGGCAGTGCTATGTTTACTAAGCTCTGAGGCATGTCTGGTTTTCCCGTGGGTGTGGGTCGATACAAAAAGTTGTGTGCTGTCTGGGTGCAGCCCCTGGCTTCCCATAGCTCTTTCTCGTGTGGTAATGCTGTTTCTTGCAATTCTTTCAGATATATTTTTGCCATTTCTGTATATGGTCTGTCCTGAGTGGGTTTTGCCTCTGCTGCACAGAGAGTACGTGTGTCTCCCTAACCACTCTGTAAGCTGCCTTCTTTGCCATCTGTTCGGCTAGTGCATTACCCTGTGATAGAAAGTCTTTGCTCCTGGTATGCGCAGCACATTTCACTACAGCTACGCATTTAGGTAGGGTCGATGCATTAATTAGTTGCTCGAGGAGGTCCTTGCCCATGACAGGTGTTCCTTCCTATTTCAGGAAGCCTTGCCTTTTCAATCTCCCTATGCTCAAATGCACTATGGTGGTGACTTAGGCTGAGTCTGAGTAAATTATTACTGTCTTCCCTATGTTTTGGTTGGGTGCTTCAATCAAAGCTATTAACTCTGCTGCCTGTACTGAGAGGTGTGGTAGGAGTGTTAGCTGTGTTGTGACCTGCTGTGATTCAGACGGTGCGTGGTTACGATCTGTCACTACTGCTGCCCCTTGTGTCTTACTCCTGTCTCCAGGTCTAACATGGAGTACCTGTCGACGAATAGTGCCTCACTGTCTGGGATGGGATCCTCCTCTGCCTGGCTGATCCCGTCATGGGTGCATGTTGCACAATCATGATTCTCCTCTCCCTCCCGAACTTCAAGGGCTATGAAGGTTGCTAGGTTTACTAGGTGACATTGCACCACTTTTAATGATGGTCTGGAGAGCATCAGTTCATAACCCGAAATCCCGTTGCGTAGTCAGTGTGCTCTTGCTTTTTTGTATGACAACAAACACTGAATGGTCGGTATACAGTGTCAGCGGAGCCCCCATTGCAATGGAGGTGCTTTTATCGATGGCAAACATTGCTGCTGCCAGAGCTTGCTCACATGGGAAGTGACCCTGCATTACCAAGTCTAGGTGTCTGCTGTAGTACGCAAGGGGTTTGTGCCCCAATGGATATTTGTGCATCTGGACTGCTGACATGACTCGCCCATCACTGTGGCTGAATAAGAAGAATTCCTTATAGTCAGGTGTCCCTAATGCAAGTGAACATGTTATCTAGGTTTTGAGTTTACAGAAAGTATTGTGCATTTCGGGTGTCCACGTAAGTTTCTCGCTGACAGTTTTTTCCTTTTTCATAGCCTCGAGTACGGGGTGATGAGTGTACTGTAATTAAAAACCCACCCACTGCCAGAAGTAATTGTAAGGCCCAGGAATTTTTGCATGCTCTTTTTAGTTTGTGGTGGTGGCATTGTGTAGGAAAGTGCCCCTTTTTGCATGGTTACCCCCCGCTTCTGATGCACTTTGACTGAATGTGCACTGGCTCCCTGCTAATCAGGTTCCCAGTGCCTGTGTTCTTTTCCAAAACTGTACCTTTGTTTCCACAATTGGCACACCTCTGGCACACGCATAAGTCCCTTATAAAAGGTACCACTGGTACCAAGGGCCTTGTAACCAGAGAGGGTCTCTAAGGGCTGCAGCATGTATTGTGCCACCCTCAGAGATCCCTCACCAAACACATACCCACTGCCATTGCAGCTTGTGTGTTTTGGTGTAGACAAAAGTTCAGAGTCGACATTGCACACATCCCTGTGTGCCTTGCTCACAAAACACTGTCTGTGGCATAGGTAAGTCACCCCTCTAGCAGGCTTCACAGCCCTAAGGCAGGGTGCACTATACAACCGGTGAGGGATTTGCTGCAAAAGCAAAATGCCCCTACCGTGTCTAAGATCATTCTTAGACATTTTAAGTGCAGTGAAGCCATATTGAGTGCATGAGCTGGGAGTTTGTCAAAACGAACTCCACAGCTCCGTGATGGCTTTACTAAAGACTGAGAAGTTTGGTATCAAACTCCTCAGCATAATAAACCCACACTGATGCCGGTGTTGTATTTATTGTAAAATGCACTCAGAGGGCATCTTGGAGATGCCCCCTGAAGTCGATCAACTCCCTAGTGTACAGCTGACTGGTCTGCACAAGCCTGTCACACATGGACATGTTTCTGATCCCCTGAGGTAGGAGCCTTTTGCTAGTGGAGATGCCTGCCCCACTGACCAAGCCCCACTTTTGGCGGCAAGGTCGGCAGGAAAATTAGTAGTCAGGAGAGGTGTCCTCTCTCAGCCGGGACCACCCCTAAGGTGTCCCAAGCTGAGGTGACCCCCTCCTTAGAAAATCCTCCATGTTGGATGGAAGGATTTTAGCCAATAGGATTACACCGCATATGATGTCTTTGTGTGCGCAGGTGAAGGGAGGCAGTCGGATGCCTTGTGTGCGTCCTGTGAGAAAGGAGGCGATCCACTTGAGGGCTTCTTGCTGTATGCCTATGCTGTTAAGTCTGTTGATGAGGGTGTTGTGGGAGACTGTGTCGAATGCAACGGAGAGTCCATATGAAGTTATATCTCGTTAAGGCTTGTCCGTGTGAAGGTATGTCTCAGTAAAAGTTGTCCATGTGAAGGTATATCTCTCTAAACGTTATACATGTGAAGGTGTGTGATGGTAATAGTTGTCCTTGTGAAGGTATGTCTCAGGAAAGGTTGTCCATGTGAAGTTATACCTCTGTAAGGCTTGTCAGTGTGAAGGTATGTCTCGGTAATGCTTGTCCTTGTGAAGGCATGTCTCAGTAAGGCTCGTACTTGTGAAGGTATGTCTCGGTAATGCTTGTCCTTGTGAAGGCATGTCTCAGTAAGGCTCGTCCTTGTGAAGGTATGTCTCGGTAAGGCTCATCTTTGTGAAGGTATGTCTCGGTAAGGCTCATCTTTGTGAAGGTATGGCTCTGTAAGGCTCGTCCTTGTGAAGGTATGTCTCGGTAAGGCTCGTCCTTGTGAAGGTATGTCTCGGTAAGGCTCGTCCTTGTGAAGGTATGGCTCTGTAAGGCTCGTCCTTGTGAAGGTATGTCTCGGTAAGGCTCGTCCTTGTGAAGGTATGTCTCGGTAAGGCTCGTCCTTGTGAAGGTATGTCTCGGTAAGGCTCGTCCTTGTGAAGGTATGTCTCAGTAAAGGTTGTCCATGTAAAGCTATACCTCTCTAAAGGTTATACATGTGACGGTGTGTGCCAGTAAGGGTTGTCCATGTGAAGGCATGTCTCAGGAAAGGTTGTCCATGTGAAGGTATGTCTCGGTAATGCTTGTCCTTGTGAAGGCATGTCTCAGTAAGGCTCGTACTTGTGAAGGTATGTCTCGGTAATGCTTGTCCTTGTGAAGGTATGTCTCAGTAAGGCTCATCTTTGTGAAGGTATGGCTCTGTAAGGCTCGTCCTTGTGAAGGTATGTCTCAGTAAGGCTCATCGTTGTGAAGGTATGGCTCTGTAAGGCTCGTCCTTGTGAAGGTATGTCTCGGTAAGGCTCGTACTTGTGAAGGTATGGCTCTGTAAGGCTCGTCCTTGTGAAGGCATGTCTCGGTAAGGCTCGTACTTGTGAAGGTATGTCTCAGTAAGGGGTGTTTGTGTGATGGGAGTGCACCACTGCCAGCTGGTGCTACCATTGTAAGAATGAGCATCTTCTGAAGGTTTGTAAGGTCACTCATCAGGGTTTGCAACAAGAGTAGAAGATTCAAGAATCGCTCCACCCTGAAGACAAGAAAGCGTGCAACCTGTACCGGCCCATACCCCGTCTACAAGAAATCCTCAATGGAAGGATCTAACGAGCAGCCCTTTAACAAGCGCTCAATGAGGCAACCCCACAAGAGCCCTGTGAGGCCAAAGCCTGGCTCCATCAGGGTGTTGAAGGACAGCCCCAGGAGAGCCAGGCATGGATTGGGGGCCTTTGGGGCAATGGCCTCTGGGACTGGTGTGCCACTGCTAGAGGGAGCCATGGGGCACGTGTGATGGGAGGGCCAATGGCCTCTGAGAGTGGTGTGCCACTGCTAGGGGGAGCCATGGGGCACGAGTGATGGGAGGGCAAATGGACTCTGGGACTTGTGTGCCACTGCTAGGGGGAGCCATGGGGCACATGTGATGGGAGGGCCAATGGCCTCTGGGACTGGTGTGCCACTGTTAGGGGGAGCCATGGGGCACGAGCGATGTGAGGGCCAATGGCCTCTGGGACTGGTGTGCCATGGCTAGGGGGAGCCATGGGGCGCGTGTGATGGTAGGGCCAGTTGCCTCTGGGACTGGTGTGCCACTGCTAGGGAAAGCCATGGGGCACGTGTGATGGGAGGGCCAATGGCCTCTGGGACTGGTGTGCCACTGCTAGGGAGAGCCATGGGGCACGAGTGATGGGAGGGTCACTGGGACTGGTGTGCCACTGCTAGTGGGAGCCATGGGGCACGTGTGATGGGAGGGCCACTGGCGTCTGGGACTGGTGTGCCACTGCTAGGGGGAGCCATGGGGCGCGTGTGATGGGAGGGTCACTGGGACTGGTGTGCCACTGCTAGTGGGAGCCATGGGGCACGTGTGATGGGAGGGCCACTGGCGTCTGGGACTGGTGTGCCACTGCTAGGGGGAGCCATGGGGCACGAGTGATGGGAGGGCCAGTGGCCTCAGGGACTGGTGTGCCACTGCTAGTGGGAGCCATGGGGCACGTGTGATGGGAGGGCCACTGGCGTCTGGGACTGGTGTGCCACTGCAAGGGGGAGCCATGGGGCACGAGTGATGGGAGGGCCAGTGGCCTCAGGGACTGGTGTGCCACTGCTAGGGGGAGCCATGGGGCACGAGTGATGGGAGGGCCAGTGGCCTCTGGGACTGGTGTGCCACTGCTAGGGGCACACCAGAGTTGACAGAAAGGGAAAGAGAGGAGGCGGCTTACTCGTAGCTACCGGTCCCGGCACCAAGATCATCTTTTTGGATTCAATGAGCACCAAGCAGATTGAATTATGTATTTTTAGAATTGATGGTATTTCCCATGGATCATGGAGAGGAGCTCTTGTATATAGACCTCCTAGCCCGAAGAAAGATTTTACCCACATTTTGTGTGAACAGATAGCTCCACATGTACTCGCTACTGATCAATTTTTTCTGATAGGAGATTTTAACTATCATGCTGAGATTTTGACTGATGTAGATACTAACCAACTTATTTCTGAAATGAACACTCTGGGTCTGGTCCAACTCATTCTGCGGGACACACCCTTGATTTGTTATTCACAAACTGCTTAGGTGTCACAGTTGAACCCTCCCTCCCATTATTATGGTCTGATCATCACCTTTTAAGGTTTTCTATTCCAGCACATATAGGTAAAATTGAGCTCAAGAATGAGTTGATATGGCGTAGGCCCTGGCGAAAGGTCACGGCCTGCTCTTTTTCAACCTTTTTTAGGCCATGTTTAGAAGATCAGGCTGAAAGTATTGACCTGACGGTAACTACTTCTGAGAAAGAAATAACTCAGGCTCTAGATAAAATCGCTCCTCTCACCAAGGTGAAAATCAGATCTAGAACTGCTCCATGGTTCACGGAACAATTGAAAATAATAAAACACTCTTGCAGAGTGGCCGAACGTAATTGGAGAAGGAGTAAAAATCCGTCAGATTACAGAGAATACAAACGTATTCATCGTAACTACATGGAGAGCATTAGACTGGCAAAGAAAGTGTTTTTATTAAATCGCATCAATGATGCGGCAAACTCTAATAAGGAGCTCTATAAGGTTCTAAAAGAATTTACGTCCCCTCAATCTAAGATTGAGGTTGCAAATTCGCAGGATTGGGTTGATTCTCTTTCCAAATTCTTCGAAGACAAAATAAATACAATACATAGCTCCTTTCCATCTCATGAAGCTTCAACCGAAAGCTTGGAAATGGACCTTGTCTTACAAACAGGCTCGCCTCCTGTTATGGAGGAATTTTCCCAGTTTAGTCCTGCTGAAGTGACAGAAGCCATGCTAAAAATAAAATCTGGCTCACCAGCTGATCCTGTATCACCACGCTTCCTACCGACGATTGCTCCCATCCTTCTGGATAGTATCACCGAACTATTCAATCGTTCATTGGCTCAAGAAATAGTTCCTAAAATATGGAAAGCCGCCAGAGTTAGACCCATCTTAAAAAAACCTACTGCAGATTCCAATCTTATGGTCAACTATCGTCCGATTTCACTGCTCCCATATTTTGGGAAAGTACTTGAATCCTTGGTCCATAAACAGCTTATTTTCCATCTTGAGAGTAATCATCTGTTGGACTTCTCTCAGTCTGGTTTCAGGGCCGCCCATAGCACCGAAACAGCGCTGGTAGAGGTAATAGATAACATTAGACTATCACTGGATAGAGGACAATCCTCTATTCTTATCCTACTAGACTTGTCGGCAGCTTTTGACACCATCTCCCACAGCATCTTATTACAACGGCTTGGGGAGATTGGTGTCAGAGGGAAGGCCCTGGGGTGGCTCAGGAGTTATTTAACGGACCGAGACACTACTGTCCAGGTCGGCGATATCAGTTCCTGTAGTAGGCCAGTCATGATGGGAGTGCCACAGGGCTCCATCCTTAGCCCTACACTCTTTAATCTTTATGTGACACCCCTGGCCAGGGTGATCAGATCATACGGCTTTGACGTAATGTCATATGCCGATGATACTCAAATTCTGGTCACCCTTGATCAGAATCCCATAGACACCATGGTTCGTTTTAAAGACTGTATGATCCACATCAATATGTGGATGAATGAAAACCACCTACAGCTAAATGGCGATAAAACGGAGATAGTATTCTTCGGGGATGCACAAAAGTACTGGACAAACGACTGGTGGCCTGCAACTCTTGGCCCTAGTCCAACACCCAAACAATCGGTTTGCAATTTAGGAATCCAAATCGATAGTAAACTATCGATGAAAAGTCAGGTGAACCATATAATTGGCTCCTGTTTTGGCATCATGCGCAACTTGCGTAAAGTTTTTAAATGGATTCCTATGGAAGCCAGGAAACCATTAGTTCAGGGATTGATTATTAATCGCATGGACTATGGTAATGCCTTACTATCATCAATAAATGAGGATCTCTTATCTAGACTGCAGGTCTTACAGAATACGGCAGCTAGGCTGGTTCTGAATCTTCCATCAGGCTCTCCATCTGTGCCCAGCCTGAAGCAACTCCACTGGCTGCCTGTCACAAAGAGAACGCGTTTTAAGATTCTTTGTCTAGTTCACAAAAACATGTATGGTAGTGGCCCTGGTTACTGGAAAAAGAAGCTTAACTGGCATCAGCCAAACAGGCCCCTCAGATCCAGCAATAAGTACCTTCTTACCTCCATTAGAATTCGTACAACTAGAAATGGAGGAAGATCTTTTTCGTTCATAGCTCCCACTCTTTGGAACAAATTGCCATTACATCTTCGCACTATTGCTGATCATCAGCGTTTTCGTAGGGAACTTAAAATATGGTCTTTTGACAACTGATCCCCTTTTTTCTCTGTGAGTTGTTTTTAGTTGGAGATGCCCGTGAGCGCCATGAGACCTTCGGGTGATATGAGCGCTTTACAAATATCCCTGATTTGATTTGATTTGATTTGATTTGAGGGGGAGCCATGGGGCACGAGTGATGGGAGGGCCAGTGGCCTCTGGGACTGGTGTGCCACTGCTAGGAGGAGCCATGGGGCACGTGTGATGGGAGGGCCAGTGGCCTCTGGGACTGGTGTGCCACTGCTAGGGGGAGCCATGGGGCACGAGTGATGGGAGGGCCAGTGGCCTCTGGGACTGGTTTGCCACTGCTAGGGGAGCCATGGGGCATGTGTGATGGGTGGGCCACTGGTCTCTGAGACTGGTGTGCCACTGCTATGGGGATCCATGGGGCATGTGTGATGGGAGGGCCAGTGGCCCCTGGCGTGCCACTGCTACGGGGAGAAATGGGGCACGTGTGATGGGAGGGTCACTGGCCTCTGGGACTGGTATGCCACTGCTAACAGGAGCCATGGGGCACGTGTGATGGGAGGGCCAGTGGCCTCAGGGACTGGTGTGCCACTGCTAGGGGGAGCCATGGGGTACGTGTGATGGGAGGGCCACTGGCCCTTGGGACTGGTGTGCCACTGCTAGCGGGAGCCATGGGGCACGTGTGATGGGAGGGCCTGTGGCCTCTGGGACTGGTGTGCCACTGCTAGGGGGAGCCATGGGGCACGAGTGATGGGAGGGCCAGTGGCCTCTGGGACGGATATGCCACTGCTAGGGGGAGCCATGGGGCACGTGTGATGGGAGGGCCAGTGGCCTCAGGGACTGGTGTGCCACTGCTAGGGGGAGCCATGGGGCACGAGTGATGGGAGGGCCAGTGGCCTCTGGGACGGATATGCCACTGCTAGGGGGAGCCATGGGGCACGAGTGATGGGAGGGCCAGTGGCCTCTGGGACGGATATGCCACTGCTAGGGGGAGCCATGGGGCACGAGTTATGGGAGGGCCAGTGGCCCGTGGGGCTGTTGTGCCACTGCTACGAGGAGTCACGGGGCACGTGTGATGGGAGGGCCACTGGCCCTTGGGACTGGTGTGCCACTGCTAGCAGGAGCCATGTGGCACGTGTGATGGGAGGGCCAGTGGCCTCAGGGACTGGTGTGCCACTGCTAGGGGGAGCCATGGGGCACGAGTGATGGGAGGGCCAGTGGCCTCAGGGACTGTTGTGCCACTGCTAGGGGGAGCCATGGGGCACGTGTGATGGGAGGGCCAGTGGCCTCTGCGACTGTTGTGCCACTGCTAGGGGGAGCCATGGGGCACGTGTGATGGGAGGGCCAGTGGCCTCTGCGACTGTTGTGCCACTGCTAGGGGGAGCCATGGGGCACGAGTGATGGGAGGGCCACTGGCCTCAGGGACTGGTGTGCCACTGCTAGGGGGAGCCGTGGGGCTGGTGTGCCACTGCTAGGGGGAGCCATGGGGCACGTGTGATGGGAGGGCCAGTGGCCCGTGGGACTGGTGTGCCACTGCTAGGGGGAGCCATGGGGCACGAGTGATGGGAGGGCCAGTGGCCCGTGGGACTGGTGTGCCACTGCTTGGGGGAGCCATGGGGTACGAGTGATGGGAGGGCCAGTAACCCGTGGGGCTGGTGTGCCACTGCTACGGGGAGCCATGAGGCACGAGTTATGGGAGGGCCAGTGGCCTCAGGGACTGGTGTGCCACTGCTAGGGGGAGCCATGGGGCACGAGTGATGGGAGGGCCAGTGGCCTCTGGGACGGATATGCCACTGCTAGGGGGAGCCATGGGGCACGAGTTATGGGAGGGCCAGTGGCCCGTGGGGCTGGTGTGCCACTGTTACGGGGAGTCACGGGGCACGTGTGATGGGAGGGCCACTGGCCCTTGGGACTGGTGTGCCACTGCTAGGGGGAGCCATGGGGCACGTGTGATGGCAGGGCCAGTGGCCTCTGGGACTGGTGTGCCACTGCTAGGGGGAGCCATGGGGCACGAGTGATGGGAGGGCCAGTGGCCCGTGGGGCTGGTGTGCCACTGCTAGGGGGAGCCATGGGGCACGTGTGATGGCAGGGCCAGTGGCCTCTGGGACTGGTGTGCCACTGCTAGGGGGAGCCATGGGGCACGAGTGATGGGAGGGCCAGTGGCCCGTGGGGCTGGTGTGCCACTGCTAGGGCTCCTTCGAAAGACTCCGGCTATAGTCGACCCTCTAAGACTCCAAGCTACGAGGCACAGTTCAGAGGGAGAATGGGCGTGTCTGAGGGGAACAGAGGCATTAGCCCCAGCCCCCAATCCATCCCCCTCTCCCTCGGGGCAGTCCAGAGGAAGCATGGCCAAGCTGGAGAATCCAGTGAGGGGAAGCATGGCCTGCCGGGGAGGGGGTGGTCTGTTTCTCCACTGCCCCCCTTCCTTCCACCCGAGGCACAGCAAGGCCTGCATAATCCAGTCAGGGACAGACATGATGTGTCGGGGAGGGGGGTGGTCTGTGTAAGATAGCCCCAGGGTTCCCTTCGGATCCAGGCCACAGAACAGCGGGGCACGGACGAGGCCCCCCCTCTGTGGCAGAGACACGCCGTCCAAGCATGCTGGTCTTCGGCTTTGGGTCTCGGGGGAGGGGGGTGCAGCTGCTGGAATATTATATTCATGTATTTTTAATATCGGAACGCCGGCTCTGTTGATTGCAATAAACATTTAGGAATGATTGGGACGTCTTCTACGAATTACTTTTGGATTGATTTAGTCTTATATCTGCTGCTTAACGTTTATATTTCAAATAGATAAATAGAATTTCTTGCTGATTTTCCTATTTTTATACATAAATTGATAGGATGTCACCTACGTACCAAGTGTAGCTTTGGAACTCCCAGAGAGGCCACGTCATGCTCGCATGTCAACTGACCGCCTGTCGACCGCTAGCCTGATTTTAAGCCACCCCAGGTTTCAGTTCACTGTCCTGCCCACGGTCATTCCATTGTGTTCATTGACAGTGCCACACTACAAGTCCCAGAATGCCTAGCGGTGGCGGCTGCTACACCCGCAGCTGCCAGAAGCCACCTCACTAATTAACAAAAGGCCGCCGGACTGGGAAGGACAAGTCTATTTTAGTAACATCGGGGGAATACCACATCAGTTTTTATAGGTTTCTAAAATTAGCGCCAATTTCCAGACTTTCACTCCTGGAGGCGGATGAAGAGTTCCTGTTGCTGCCGGCAGAGGGCGCCCCAAGCTCGGCCATGAGCCCCGGCTCCAGCCACGAATCCAACAGGAAAGAGAGTTTCCGCTTCTGGGGGCAGCAACTTCCAGCCCCTCCCTCAGTGTCCAGCCTGCGGTGGGGGAGGAAGGCCCCCGGCTGTGTGAGCTGTGGACCCCGTCGCCAGACCCGCCCGGGGGCCCCCCGAGCTGCCCCAGCAGGAGGAAGGCTGGGGGTGTCTGCTGAGGTAAGAGACTGACTGTCAGCCCCTTCTGCTCTCTGTAGAAACAGACTGAATGACCCTGGGGGACATCTCTGCAGGAGCTGACTGAGCTGTGGACCCCGTCGTCAGACCCGCCCAGGGGCCCCAAGAGCTGCCCCAGCAGGAGGAGGACTGGAGATGTCTGCTGAGGTAAGAGACTGACTGTCAGCCCCTTCTGCTCTCTGTAGAAACAGACTGAATGACCCTGGGGGACATCTCTGCAGGAGCTGACTGAGCTGTGGACCCCGTCGCCAGACCCGCCCGGGGGCCCCAGAGCTGCCCCAGCAGGAGGAAGGCTGGAGATGTCTGCTCTGGTAGGAGACTGACTATCAGCACCTTCTGCTGTCTGTAGAAATAGACTGAATGATCCCGAGGGACATCTCTGCAGGAGCCGGACTGTGGTCCTTATATTCAGACCCGTCCAGGGGCCCCCAGAAGGAGGGAGTCTGGAGATGTCTGTTGAGGTAGGAGACTGACTGCCAGCCCCTTCTGCTGTCTGTAGAAATAGACTGAATGATCCCGAGGGACATCTCTGCAGGAGCTGAGCTGAGCTCTTCGATCCGGCCCTGGGGGGAGGGGGCGCTAATCACCGGGTCAGTCAGTTAATGACTGCGCGGTATTCGCGGGAATAGCTCGGTTACAATGTTTCCGGATGTTTACTAGTTCTTCTGTATTTCCTTTTCCAGTACCGGGGTTACCGTGGAGCGGTGCGGTAACAGCACACTGGTCACGTGTTTATCCCCCTGAACCTGGGGCCAGTGTCTGACGTGGGACCGTCCCTTTTGTTGTTATCTGTGATTTTGGGGCAGTTTGGTGACACGTGGGGTTGATTCGTGGCTGACTTTCAGTACAGTTTGTCTTCAGTGCTTCATGGTCTGGTGGCTCAGCGTGCTAATGCGTTCACTGTGGGGGCCTGTGCTCGGCCTCATGGTCACAGGTTCAAATCCCAGTGAGTCCACTCAGCCTTTCATCTCTCTGAGGTCGATAAAATGAGTACCACTGAGTTGGGTAACAGTAAACATCTGTTATTGTGTGCCAAGATACCCTTGAACGTGCGCTTTACAAATACACGTTATGTTATCTAGAGGGGCGGTGTGTGCTGTTGGTCACCTGGCCTGTGGGGGGATGGGTCAGTGTGTGCTGTTGGTCACCTGGCCTGTGGGGGGATGGGTCAGTGTGTGCTGTTGGTCACCTGGCCTGTGGGGGGATGGGGCGGTGTGTGCTGGTGGTCACCTGGCCTGTGGGGGATGGGGCGGTGTGTGCTGGTGGTCACCTGGCCTGTGGGAGGATGGGGCGGTGTGTGCTGTTGGTCACCTGGCCTGTGGGGGGATGGGTCAGTGTGTGCTGTTGGTCACCTGGCCTGTGGGGGGATGGGGCGGTGTGTGCTGTTGGTCACCTGGCCTGTGGGGGATGGGGCGGTGTGTGCTGTTGGTCACCTGGCCTGTGGGGGATGGGGCGGTGTGTGCTGTTGGTCACCTGGCCTGTGGGGGATGGGTCAGTGTGTGCTGTTGGTCACCTGGCCTGTGGGGGGATGGGTCAGTGTGTGCTGTTGGTCACCTGGCCTGTGGGGGATGGGTCAGTGTGTGCTGTTGGTCACCTGGCCTGTGGGGGGATGGGTCAGTGTGTGCTGTTGGTCACCTGGCCTGTGGGGGATGGGTCAGTGTGTGCTGTTGGTCACCTGGCCTGTGGGGGGATGGGTCAGTGTGTGCTGTTGGTCACCTGGCCTGTGGGGGATGGGTCAGTGTGTGCTGTTGGTCACCTGGCCTGTGGGGGGATGGGTCAGTGTGTGCTGTTGGTCACCTGGCCTGTGGGGGATGGGTCAGTGTGTGCTGTTGGTCACCTGGCCTGTGGGGGGATGGGGCGGTGTGTGCTGTTGGTCACCTGGCCTGTGGGGGATGGGTCAGTGTGTGCTGTTGGTCACAGGGGCTGTGGGGGATGGGTCAGTGTGTGCTGTTGGTCACCTGGCCTGTGGGGGATGGGTCAGTGTGTGCTGTTGGTCACCTGGCCTGTGGGGGATGGGTCAGTGTGTGCTGTTGGTCACCTGGCCTGTGGGGGGATGGGGCGGTGTGTGCTGTTGGTCACCTGGCCTGTGGGGGGATGGGGCGGTGTGTGCTGGTGGTCACCTGGCCTGTGGGAGGATGGGTCAGTGTGTGCTGTTGGTCACCTGGCCTGTGGGGGGATGGGTCAGTGTGTACTGATGGTCACCTGGCCTGTGGGGGGATGGGTCAGTGTGTGCTGTTGGTCACCTGGCCTGTGGGGGGATGGGTCAGTGTGTGCTGTTGGTCACCTGGCCTGTGGGGGGATGGGTCAGTGTGTGCTGTTGGTCACCTGGCCTGTGGGGGGGATGGGGCGGTGTGTGCTGTTGGTCACCTGGCCTGTGGGGGGATGGGTCAGTGTGTGCTGTTGGTCACAGGGGCTGTAGGGGGATGGGTCAGTGTGTGCTGTTGGGCACCTGGCCTGTGGGGGGATGGGTCAGTGTGTGCTGTTGGTCACCTGGCCTGTGGGGGGATGGGTCAGTGTGTGCTGTTGGTCACCTGGCCTGTGGGGGGGATGGGGCGGTGTGTGCTGTTGGTCACCTGGCCTGTGGGGGGGATGGGGCGGTGTGTGCTGGTGGTCACCTGGCCTGTGGGAGGATGGGGCGGTGTGTGCTGTTGGTCACCTGGCCTGTGGGGGATGGGTCAGTGTGTGCTGTTGGTCACCTGGCCTGTGGGGGGATGGGGCGGTGTGTGCTGGTGGTCACCTGGCCCTGTTGGTCACCTGGCCTGTGGGGGGATGGGGCGGTGTGTGCTGTTGGTCACCTGGCCTGTGGGGGTGATGGGGCGGTGTGTGCTGTTGGTCACCTGGCCTGTGGGGGGATGGGGCGGTGTGTGCTGTTGGTCACCTGGCCTGTGGGGGGATGGGGCGGTGTGTGCTGTTGGTCACCTGGCCTGTGGGGGGATGGGGCGGTGTGTGCTGTTGGTCACCTGGCCTGTAGGGGGATGGGTCGGTGTGTGCTGTTGGTCACCTGGCCTGTGGGGGGATGCGGCGGTGTGTGCTGTTGGTCACCTGGCCTGTGGGGGGGATGGGGCGGTGTGTGCTGTTGGTCACCTGGCCTGTGGGGGGGATGGGGCGGTGTGTGCTGGTGGTCACCTGGCCTGTGGGAGGATGGGGCGGTGTGTGCTGGTGGTCACCTGGCCTGTGGGAGGATGGGGCGGTGTGTGCTGTTGGTCACCTGGCCTGTGGGGGGATGGGTCAGTGTGTGCGGTTGGTTACCTGGCCTGTGGGGGTGGTATGTGGTGTGTTACACACTTCATGCCTGTGGAGGGCACGCTTCATGTGGTCTTTACACACTTGGCTTTTGATGACGTGTTTGGGTGAGAAGGGGGCAGTTACATGGAGTCAGAAGGAATGTACACAATGTATTTTTGCGGCTGCAGTAAACTCCCCCCCCCCGCCTTTTTAAAGGGACTCAGTGAAATAATGCATCCACTCCAGAAACCTGTGTTTGACCCCATGGCCTCGGGCTCAGCCTCCCGGGGTGGGTGAGTGCCACTGAGATGGGCATTAATAATCGCCCCTGCATCCATGTTCTCGTCCCAGTCACTACTTTTGAGGTGGACCCATCTCAGCCAGGAGACAGAAACAGGAAGTGGAGGATAGGCCCACCCACCCCTTGGGTGCTCTCAGCTCCCTCCTCCCACAGCACTTCCTGTTTATTGACCATCAGACCCCTGCCCGGGGCTCTCTCTGTGCCGGGCACTAGGGGAGAAGGGTGTACAGCCCATATGGGGTTGGAGGGCAGACTCTGGAGCTTGCCCCTGTTGTCCCTGGACGCGGCTGCCAGAAGGGAGATAGGTGCCCACATGGTTCGAGGGTGTAGCGTGGCACACGCGTGTGCAGCAAATAATTCCCAGACACCAGGTATTCAGTTGCAGACCGTATAAATACTCCACCCATCCCACGGGCTATATTGATTAGGTACCTGTCACTGGACACCAGGATGTACCAAACTACACACGCACATGGGGAGAAACCAGGAACCCCCCTCCCTCCGGTGTCCCATGTGGTGGTGCTTGGACAAATGATACAACACCATATCCCTTCCATAACACAGAGAAACAGAAAACAAAACAAAACCAGAACACTCCTCCAACGAAGTCACTGAACATCAGAAAACTGGCAAACAGGTGGTGAAGGTTCTCGCTCGACCTCCACAGCAGCAGTGCCGGCTCCCCCTCTCTTTCAGTCAGTCAGAAAGTCTGCAAGCCGAAAGACGGGGTTGGGTTGGACCTCGGGTGATACCACCCTGGCCGCTCCTCTGCGCTGGTGCCTGGGTGGCTTCAACAGTCTCAGGTGGGCTGGGCGCTCCAAGGCGTTGCTCGCAGGGAGGCGGTATAGGGACCGGCAGCGTCGGGGCTGGTAGTGTTGGGAGGTGATCCTTCTACAACTGGGGTGTCACTAAATCTCTACTGCCCAGTCGGGGCTGGGCGGGCAGTCCAGAGGCGCACCTTCCATGGTGTCGCCATCTGACAGTGCACCACCATGTAGTGGGGGCACCTTTTTGAACTGGGGTTCCAGGTGACCGTCTCTGGTCCTTTCTTGGTGGTTACCATAGTGCCTTTGATGTCTGATTGTCCATGGCGCTTCTTCGAATGGTTGGCGAAACTTTCCTCCTGGGCGTCTGTCTTTAACCAACACTTTGTCTCCTATGTGAAGAGTGCGACACCTGGCACGCCGCCAGCACGAGTCGTACTGTTGCGTGCTCTTCGGGAGACAGAGCGGCTCAGGGGGTTTGGTTGATCTTCCCACAGGGGGTGGTGGGGAATGGTGTCCGTTAGTGCCTGGCCAAAGCAAAGTCGGCTCGGGGCAATGCCAGTGGTGGAGTGAGGCGTTAGCCGATATTCTTGTAGAGAGGTGTAAATGGAGCTCTCCACATTCTTGGCAATAGCAATGCAGATGACTTTCCCTAGTATCCTCACAAACCTGTTCACCTCCCTGTTTGCTTGGGGCCACCTTGGCGTGATGCGACAACACTTTGTATTCCATGAATGGAGATATTCAGCCCACTCCTAATCGTTGAATGGTGGGCCGTTGTCAGTGCGGATTTCTCCCAACAGTCCGTGGGTGCCCATAATTTTCTTGACTTTTGGATGACTTCGGACGCTGAGGTGATTGGCATGATCTCCGCTTTGGGATATCTGGAGAAGTTGTCTACGAGGATGAGCGTGTGGAACCAGATCTTGCTTCTAAGGTTGCTCTTGGACTTTACTACCCCTTGGTGGGCTCCATGAGCTAAGAGGACCGCACAGTGTCTTAAACTGCTGGGGAGGGCTAGCCGTGGCTTTCGCATGAGACAGCCCTCAGCTGTTACTGAGAGTTCTTGCTGAACATGATTTAATGATTGGAGTGCTAACCTCGCATACTCATTACGATGGGCGGAGTGGCAGCAGAGAGCCCGCCAGTCACCAGTTAGTACCGCTTGGTTGGCACATTGTTGGCAGTCATCTTGCCATGTTATGTTATTGAGATTTGTAAAGCGCACAAATACCCGGAGGTGTCTTGGCGCTACGGACAAGGTAAGCCACTGGTGAGTCTCTAGTTGCGGAAGAGCCAGGTTTTTAGCTCTTTTCTGAAAGAGACAAGAGATCGCGCGTTTCTCAAGTCAGTCGGTAGGGAATTCCAGAGTTTAGCAGCGCAGTAATGAAAGATGCGACCACCTCAGAGTAAGGTACGAATTCTGGGCACTCTCAAGAGTTTAGCACCAGATAAACGAAGGTGTCTAGTTGGTTCATACCAAACAAGAAGATTTTGCAAAAAGGCTGGCCCTGTATGATTCAGGGCCCTGAACACCAGGCTAAGAGCCTTGAATTTTATTCGCTGCGCTACAGGGAGCCAATGCAAATTACGGATCTCTCCAGATACCGATTTGAACCAAGGGGTGTTTGACAGAAGTCGAGCGGCTGAGTTTTGCACGCTCTGTAGTCTTTTCAGGCAATGCTTCTGGACGTTTATAAACAGCCCATTACAATAATCCAATTTAGACTGGATTAATGAAGTGACTACAGTTCTTTTCGTGTCCTCCGGAAGATAAGGGAGAATCTTCCTGATTTTCTTAATAAGGAAGTGGGCAGAGGAAACCACAGCATTAGTGTGTTGAACAAAAGAAAGTTTACTATCCACCCATACTCCCAGGTTCTTCGCTTTAGTTGCTGGTTCCGGTGGATCACCCATGTCAGCGGTCCACCACACACTGCCCCAACTAGGTTGCAGGTTCCCAAAGGTCAAGATTTCAGTTTTTCCCGAATTAAGTTTAAGGCAGTGTGTGCTCAACCAGTTAGTGATGGCACCCATGCAGTTCTTAAATTGCAGGGCAGGGGAGGTCTGATTTTTGTATGCTGCTACTACAATCTGGGAATCATCCGCATAAGAAGTAAGGCTGAAGCCAAAAATCCGGATAAGTGGGGCTAGTTCAGAGACGTATATATTGAAAAGGGTGGGGCTCAAGGAGGAGCCCTCTGGCACTCCACAAGGGAGGAAGTATGGCTCGGACTGGTATCCATCGATCGACACTACCAGTCTTCTGTCCTTGAGGAAGGAGGACACCAGTGCCAGTGCTGAACCCTCGACTCCCAGCATCTTCAGCCGCTGTTGTAGGAGGAAATGATCAACCGTGTCAAATGCGGCTGATAGATCGAGGAGTATCAGGGCCGTGGCCTCTTCAACGTCCGATAGGGACATGGGATTGGCTTGGATCTCTCAACAACGAGGCCATATTCCTCAGTGTCCTGCTCTTCCTTGGGTTCAGAGGGGGTAGTTGGGAGTGCCTGGCCGGTACTCTACGGTAAAGTTGAACTCTTGTAGCTGGCTGATCCATTTCTCAATTCTCGTGGGCGGTTTGGATGCGGACCCCTGGAACAAAGGAATCCACAGTTTATGGTCAGTCAAGATGGTGAAAGGGTGGCCGTACAAGTGACGGTACTCCCGCTGAATTGCAATGGCCTCCTGCTCCATTTGGGGGTACCTCTGTTCGGTAGGCGTGAGTGTCCAGCTTGCTTGGGCAACTGGGGCCCACTCCCCACAATTCTAATGTTGGGACAGTATGGCTCCCAGTCTGGTGGGGCTGGCGTCCACCACTAGCTGACACTCGTTATTTGGGTTGAAGTAAACTAAAGTTGCAGCAGCAGATAGTGCTTCTTTCAGGTTACGAAATGCTTGCTCTTCTCCCCACACCCACGGGCTGGTGGACTGGGTGAGTTCACGGAGGGGGCCTGTGATGTCCGAGAGGTTCTCCATGAACCATCCGCAATAAGTTACCATGCCAAGGAAACTGCGGACTCCTGATATGGAGGTGGGTTGAGCCATGATCTTTTAGCCTGGCAAATACAGCTCAAAGGCGAGTGAAACGGCTGTCCAACATCGGAGCATGCACTAAGATGTCATCACTCATGTTCAATACCCCAGGGAGGCTGGTTAACACCTCTTTGATTATGTGTTGGAAAAAATTGGACTGCACTCGTTATGCCAAAGTTCAGCTCGGTATACCACCAGAGACCTAAGTGTATGGAGAAAGTAGTTATTGGATGTGAATCTAGATGCAGCGGTTTCTGGTGGTGGCCAGACTGGAGGTCCATTTTGGAGAATCACTTCAATCCTGAGAGTTCTCCAATGATGTCATCAATAGTAAGTGTCTGGTGGCGCTTCCATTTGGTGGTCCGGTTGGGTACTCTCGTGAATGCAGATCCAGGTTTTTTCGCAACCACAACGGGCGATACCCATGGAGTCGGCCTGTCACTCTATCAGTGATGCTGGCTTCCTCGAGGAGCCTCAGTTCCTTGTCCACTTTGAGGCGGAAATAAAAAGCTATCAGCCGGTGGCGGTGTGCCACAGGTGTGATTGACTCGTCAATATGCAGCATGATGGTCTTGTGCTCAAATACCACCGCAGTCATTAATATGCATTAAGTACCTCTGTTTGAGGTAGCTGTCGCGCTTTACAAGTGTTTGTATTAAGTAGGGATACTCACCCGTATGGGATAGGGTTGTTTAGAAGGCAAACTGAATACATGTTGTTATGTTAAACTAATCTGTAATTCCATGAGTGCTACAGAGTTAAATGCACTCAGCGGTATCTGGTATTGATTGCTCGAGTGTGGGGTGCTCGTGGTGTGCAGAGCATAGCAGCAGTAGCTAGGGAGTCGCCTTCGCCGTCCGGTCCTCTGCCGAAAACCGAAGCCAGGCGTGAGGAGAGCCTTAGGAGCACACGGCTGGATTAAGCCCCCCTGGGTCACAAAGGAGACCAAGCCATCAAACTGTGCCGTGAGTGCTGTTCTGTGCTGTGCTGCTGCTGCGAGTACGGGAGCCGTATTCGGCTCCTGCCAAGAGCGAGCCCCACGCAATCTGCAGAGGGGGCCCGGCTAGGACCTAGACCGGGTGCAGCCTGCAGACCCCTTGCCGTGCCCCACTCGCGGAGCGCGGAGCACGGCTTGGTGTCCTATATTGTGTTCACCAAAAGGACAAGAAGGTGAACCAAAGGAGGCCAAGGCAGACGGCAGAAGGGGGAACGTTTGTTTTTAAGCCTACAGTTCCCAGCCACTGGCCCCCCACCTGGCGCAGTCAATTTAACCCCCACCATGAAATGGTAAGACTGGTGCCTTGAGGCCCAATTCCGTTATTGCTACTGTTATTCTGCCCCTAACTTAGTGCCAAATAACTAAGAGGACCAATCACTAACCAGCAGTAACAACGCTCCACCAGACGGCCCGCTCAGAGGGTCAACTTACTACACTGTGTGGCTCAGTGAGATGGGACCCAAAAAGAAGGACATTGGCCGCCGCGCAACCACTGCTCCTGATGAAAAGGACAGCCCGCAATCACCTATAAAAAATAGCACAACCCTGCCACCGAGCTCTAATAAAATCCCCCAAGCCGCCCGCAAAGGCGATAAATTATGCACATTCTTCAAAAAAGTGGTAACCCCGGCACCACTCGGGGACGCCAAATGGATAGATCTCAGGATGAACCACTCCCTGGCTCCGACACGTTCATTTCACAGGCAATCAGCAATACAAGTGTGAGCAGAAAGCTCTCCTATTGCCCACATACTCCCAAAAGAGGATCATTTTCAAGTCCAGCAAGTTGGAGAGAGCAGGAAGCGGATGACTCTCTTCTTATCACCGGGTCACCTATTGGCGACATTACACCTACCTCTAAAGAAGAGGCGCTTGACCCCTCAATTGTCAGGAAAAACGAGGCAGCTTCGACAAAAGTGGAACACGCTCCAGTGACAGTGGCACAAATTAATCGGACCAAAAGTCACGACCATGAAGGCCAGAATACTGAGCCTCTTCCATCAGCCCCAAGTACTGTTTCACCTATAGGTGATCCGACTTTAGACTCTTCAGCGGCAGGGGATTTTAGCGCCTCCTTCCTTCAGAAACTGGGGCAAAAGATTGAAAGAACCCTGGAGCTAACCCCAAAACTGATGGGGCTATTAGAGTTTCCACGGGACTCCGAGGTGGACTGCCATCTATCGAACGACAACGCTAATGAAGACCTACAAATGTCCACAATGAAATAAACAGTTCCATAAGCAGACCATTACTGTGGCAGTCGTCAAAGATGGAGGTCCAAATAGACCTCCTGCAATTGATAACAGCCCACCTAGTAAATTTAAGCACCAGGGTGGAAGATCTGGAAAATAAGCTTTGTTCGGAACCTGGACACCAACCATGGCGCATGCTCTTGCCCAATACTCGACAAGTGGGCGTCTCTCCCACAGGTTCTAGGGGACATAGTAGAGATAGAGGAAGAAGAGACATGAAGACTTCAAATATAACAGATGACCTGGCAGCCCCAAACATTCATCACTTTGCTTCAAGCAAGAAGGAGGCAGTTCTATCAGGCCCGAAGTTAACAGACTGAGACGAATACAATCGTGTACAAAGGCTGGGAAGCCATGTTAAAGGGCTCAACGATACTCCCGGCAAACACAGGGTCAACAACAGGGGAAGCGCTGTGTCAATAACAATCACTCAAGACCTCGGCGCCCCACAACAGATAGGCCAGATGCCCCCCTATCAAGGAGAGCAAGAAAAAGCTGAGGAAACAACTCAAAAAGACCAAAACAAAATGGAGACAACCACAGCCACCGAATATAGATCAACCCCCCCCCCACAAAGCAATTTAAAAAACAGCCCACTTTATCCAATATTCACAGGCAAGCTGGGGGGCAAGACGGATGCTTAGTCTGGCTCGACACATGGAGACAACCAGGAGCAGACAATATTACCAAGACATACTACTGTAAAAGTCCCTACTACTCCTGCAAGACCAAGCTTTACTCCAGAGCACGAAATAGCGTCAGAAACATGTCCTGCACCGGTGGATATAATCACCCAGGCAACGACAGCCATTTCGCTGCTGCACACAGATGTCCTATCCCAACTTCAGCCAAGTACAGAGAAGCAGACGAGCACTGAGCACACAAGGATGGAAAATCGGCAACCAAGCAGGAAATACTCTGAATCGTCCAGCAAGCATAAGCCCAGTGTTAAGCTCGGAAGTTCATCCCCCAGGAATAGGAGATGTTTCAACCGTAGACTCCACTTCAAACGTCCATGAGGTGGTTCTTGCCCCGAGATACCACATCACGGGACAGCATGACATCCTGAACAGGAGCAATATCCTCCGCCTTTTCAAACATCTAGCTTCTCTGGAACAAATTCAAACAGAAGACCTGGAATGGGTCCGATTTATGAGACTCCAGGGGGATACCCAAGGGGACTCAACTGTGGTGGGTCTGAAGCAAAAGAGACTCCAGCGAGGGGGGCGTGGCTAGCAGCCAAAGCAAATGGCCGCTGCCTAGAGAGGCTCCGCGATCGAAGCGACTTCCCCATTGATCCGGACACTGATCCGACGGCGCAGGACGCCCTAAAAGCAGCGGATGAGGCGTCGGAAGCACCGAGACATCGATTGAGCGGCTCCCGAGCTCTGGGCGTAAAACATTAGACAGCCTACGTCGTGTGGAAGAGACGCGGCCTGCAGCATACGGCGGAGCCGGGGTGTCGCGTCGCCTAGTGGCAGCGAAAAGTTGAAGACAGTGCTGCACGGCTCGACTGAGGGGACGTGAGGCGCTCATACGTCTTTGCGGCAGCGAGCGCACCTGAACACTGAGAAACTGAGCGCAGACAAGCGGGGAATTGCTTTCTCCATGCAGTGCGGAGCGGCGCATGAGCTGCGAGTGAGTGGGAGACTGGGCAGCAGCGGAACCGCGAGCCCTGGATTTGCTGTGCTGACGGCGAATTGATGTGCGCTGCCCCAGCGGGGAGTGAGGATCCGCACCGAGTGCCTGCCCATAGAAGGGGGACGCACTGACACTGCGGGAACCGGTGCTGACCAAGGAGCCACATGTAAAGCCTGCTGGCGACCACCCCATCAGCTTTACCACAGAGGGCCTCCCGGCGCTCACATACGCGCCGGATTGTCAATACCCGGTGAGGAGAGCAGGTACTCGCCAGGGCCTATGGTCGCTATCGTGGCACTCCCCGCGGTAACATTGGTTGTGATCCATGACTGCGCCTCCTAAAGCGCACCAAACAATACATCTCCACCAACACTGTACCAGAGACGGCACACTGCCGGCCTACGTGACCGTAAGTGCGCATTTAAACTTTGCGGTGTGACTTGCCTCTTGCCGGCACTGACGATTGGAGTAGGTGGCTCGGGGGCCCGCGGCGACTGAGGGGTGCACAGCGGATAGACTTTTAACGTTAGATCAGAAGGGCCAACACTGCAGCGGATAGCCCTATTGAAGCTCTGGTAAACTGCAATACCGCCGGGGGATTTAGGTGATAACAAATAAGCCAAAATACCGGCGAATCTCCCCTGACCCGTACCTAGGCTATCACTACAAGGGGAGGGTGGCAGGAAAACCGAAAGGCTGCGCGTGGCTGTTAGTCCCGCAGCCAGGCTGCGGCGAATACTGCCACTCACCCACACAGCCCAGCGTGGTTCACGGGGGACCGGCCACAATGGGGGGCAGGGGTCAACGAACTGTACAGAACCTAAAACTGGACAAATATGCCTACAACAAAGATCCGCCGGAACAGTCAGGATCGCACACTGGGCGAGGGGAAAGCCTTACGAATGAGAAACCCGCAGAGGTCACTTTGCAAGATATCATGACCACTCTGACCAAGCTTCAAACTTCTGTGGGGTCGATCTCTACAGATATTTCATTAATTCGCGCTGACTTTCAGAAAATGGCCACGAGGGTGACGGAGGTTGAAACCACGACAGCAACTCTCTCCACGGATACGGCCGCTCTACAGCGTCAGGTCAAGCAACTAGAAGCAGATAACAAATTAATGGCGGCCAAGCTCGACGATCAGGAAGGCCGCTCGAGACTCAACAACGTCCGAATTATTGGTGTGCCGGAAAGGACGGGGGGGCCCTGCACTAGATTTGTTTGTTGAAGACCTCATAAAGAATCAGCTACAACCACGTGGACTGTCCAACTTCTTTTCAGTTGAAAAGGCCCACCGAGTGCCGGGTGGCAGACCACGACCCGGGGCCCCCCCCAGGCCCATACTCGCCCGCATCTTCAACTTCCGTGATCGAGAAGCGATCCTGCAAACGGCACGAATTGCTCCTCCAATCCGTCTCGAGAACTATACTGTTACATTCTTTCCAGACTACACGGCAGCGGTAACTAAACAACGCCGTAGCTTTCTGAACGTTAAGAAAGAAATGAGAACCCGAGAGCTAAAGTACTCCATGCTATTCCCGGCAAAGTTAAGGGTAGAAGCTGAGGGGAAACATTGGTTCTTTGAGACACCTGAAGAAGCCCACGACTGGCTGGAGGGATGGCGCCCGGCATCCGGGCCTAAAAGACTGGGAAAGAAACAACAGCATTGACTGCTGGTGGAGGCGACATCTCCAAACTCGAGGGAATCAGACTCAACGGGGGATGGATGCAGGCGAGAGGTGGACAATGAAGATGAGGTTCGGCTCTGTGATTCTGTAACTGGAATGGGCTCCACGAGGCTGATGGACAGGCCCGAATGCTGGCCGACTTGACTGCAACGGGTCAATGCTCGTGACCGGAATCGTTGTGAATTTAGCACTACCCGGCGTCTTCACTGGTGTGGAACAAAGACTTCTTGTTTGAACATTTAGCCGATATACTATGCTTTGGCCACGGGGATGGTTCGGGGTGATCGTGGGACTACTCTTCCCCCCCCTCACGCAAGTACAAGTTATGGGGAAAAAGCACTCTGCGAAGTTTGGGTGGCGGGTAGTTTTATGTCCGCTGAGCAGGGAGGAGGGAGGGGGACTGGGATCAGTTTAATGTTGTGGTTTTTTTAATGTTACAGGTACACTACGAGATTACTAGGTATATACAAAATGTCTGCATGGTGTTTATGTTGCAATGCTCTTTGTACTCTCCCATTGACGATGTAATATATGCCCTGGCCGACTCCTTGGCCGCACAGTCGCTGACCTCTAGTACGAAGGGCCCCCCTCTCTCTGTTATATCATGGAACGTAAACGGCCTTGGGGATAAGATAAAGAGAGGATTGGTCTTACAATATCTTAAACGCAAGGCACCAGCAGTGGCCCTGATCCAAGAATCACACCTGGTGGGCTCTGCTTGCAAAGCCCTGGATAGGTGGGGTTTTAAAATGGTGGCTCACTCCGAATTCGCTTCCGGTTCTCGAGGGGTAGGCGTCCTGGTTAATAAACGCTTCCCGCTTATTGTTACTGGGTCATGGACAGATGATCAGGGACGCTTTGCAGCTGTAGCATGCCAATGGGAGGGCCGACCATATAATCTAGTGTCAGTATATATCCCACCGGCTCTACATCGGGTGGCCTTCCCTGCCCTGGGTAAATTCCTACTTACACTCCCACAAGGTGAACTGATACTGGGGGGCGACTTTAATGCCACGGTAGATGCCGCCATAGATCGACAGCCCCCAGAGACCAAAGCGGTACAAACCTCCGTTTATCAGAATTCCTTGACGCCTTTGGTCTTATGGATGCTTGGCGATCGTGGTTCCCACAGGAGCGACAATACACCTTCCGCTCGGGAGTACATGACAGTCTCTCGAGAATAGACTATATTTTCACACTGGCGACGGGTCTAGAGAGAGTATTGGAGGTATCACACCTACCCAGGGGTATTTCCGATCACTCCCCTGTTTTAATCAAATACACATCTCATATCCTGGGACGACGACGCATCTTCCCCGTCTACCCTGGGTTCCTTAAAAACCCTAAGATATGGAAGGGTCTACTTACAACCACGAGACAGTATTTTGCGGAAAACGAGCACTCAGTCACATCCCCAACGACTCTATGGGAGGCATATAAGGCAGTACTGCGGGGCCAAGCAATCTCATTAATCACATGCCATAAACATGACCAATTACGCCACTTGGAGGCTCTGGAGAGGGAGGTAGGTCAAGCCGAAGAAGATCACGCTTCAGATACAAATGACACCACGGCACACAAGTTGAACTTGGCCAAGCAGGAATACAGAGACTATATGTGGGAAGAGGCGAAGACTAGGCTCACCAAGACACCGCACACTATTTATGAGGTTGGAGATAAGGCGGGCAAGCTTATAGCCTGGTTGGATAGACGGGAAGATGCTAGTCACTGGGTGGCACAATTGAGACTAGACACTGGAGCCACCACTACAGATCCACAGCAGATAGTTGATGCGCTAGCGCTCCATTACGAGCCAATATATACACCTACAGCCACAGCCACGATAGAAGACAATCTTGCATTTCTCAAAGATATCCAGATGCCTACACTTGCCCCTAGCGAAATGCAGGAACTAGAGGCAGATTTGACGTCAGAGGAACTGACACTAGCAATAGGTGCACTACACACTGGGAAAGCTCTGGGCCCTAATGGCATACCTATCGAACTGTATAAAAAAGCAGTGAGTCACCTTGCGCCACACTTGCTAGAGATGTATGCAGACAACCTGGAAAGGGGAGAACTTCCCAGGGATCAACGTCTAGCGACAATAGTGGCAATACATAAACCTGGTAAACCATCGCAGAAATGCACATCTTATCGGCCGATTTCACTGCTAAATGCAGAAGCCAAAATACTGGCTAAGATGCTGGCCACCAGACTATTACCCTATCTCACAAAGTTGGTACACACGGATCAGTCAGGGTTCATGCCAGGCCGTAACACTGCACTTAACCTGAGGCGGCTACACGGCGTCATGGCACGTATACCACTCATTGAGGAAGACGCTGTCATTCTCTCCCTGGACGCACGTATGGCATTTGATTTAGTCGAATGGCCTTTTCTTTTTGCAGTCCTCAGATACCTAGGCTTTGGCCCCAAGTTCTGCGCGTGGGTCCAGCTACTATATACGAAACCCTTAGCACATGTGGTGGTGAATGGACACATTTCGGCCGACTTCCCCTTGGGAAGAGGGACAAGACAAGGCTGTCCCTTATCAGCGCTCCTGTTCGCACTGGTGCTCGAGCCATTGGCGGCATGGATAAGACGGGACCCGGTCATTCGAGGGCTAAAATGGACAGATGGTGGGAGGACCGCATTTCCTTATATGCGGATGATGTGCTGCTTTACATGGCATCCCCCGCACGTTCCATTAATCACTTCTATACGTACTTAGTGGCCCGCCGCGACTACCAAGGAGCTGTGAGATACAGATCGCCGATTTAAGTACCTGGGACTTCGTATTACGCCCCAGCCTGCGCAGTTCACTGAAAAAAACCTCCTGGAATCCCTGGGACGGTTCCGCCGTGATGTTAAACACTGGTGCTCCCTACCATTAACGCTGCTGGGAAGAGCTGCCCTTTTCAAAATGAGCCACTCTGTTCCAGTTAAGACAAGCATTGGCATAGCCAATAGGTCTCGCCTTCGGGCCTTATAAGTGTTTAGCCAGAGCTATTGACTTTGCCAATGTCTTCAAGCTGTGCTGTAGAGAAGTGTGGCTGCTGTGCGGCATGCTGAAAAGTTATAATAAAAAAGTGTCAGAAGCATTTTTGTTACTTTATATATGACCAAGAAGGCATTATGTAAAACTGAACGACCATATTAAAAAAGTATTTACAATAAAAATTTCATCAGTTTTCTTTTGTTCTTGCAATGCTGGCAACTTGTTTCTGCCTATTGCAATGGTTGTTTGTTAAAGCTTTTTTTTTGAGGGGGCATAAACAATCGGAGGGTGAAGGTTGGGAACTAGTACCTGTCTTATAACACTAGCAGCGGCCAGACGCTAGGGGAGAATCAACAGATGCCAGATTCCGAGAGCAGGCTGAGGTGGTGCTGAGTGATGCTGAGGTGGTAGTGGTGGTGGTGGTGACTGTTGCGGAGACGATGCTGAGGTGATGCTGAATGATACTCAGGTCTTGCTGAGTGATACTGCTGTGGTGCTGAGTGATGCTGTGGTGGTGCTGAGTGATATTGTCTTGGCGCTGAGTGATGCTGTGGTGGTGCTGAGTGATGCTGTGGTGATGCTGAGTGATGCTGTGGTGGTGCTGAGTGATGCTGTGGTGGTGCTGATTGATGCTGTGCTGGCTATGATTGATGCTGTGGTGTTGCCGAGTGAGAGAAAGAGTGAAGATATAATGCCCAATTAGAGAGGGTGGTGAGAGAGAAAGAGAGAGAAAGGGTGTAGATAGAATAAAGAGTGGAGCGGGATAGAGAGAGAGAAAGAAGGGGAGAGAGAGTGAATGAAGGAGTTTGAAAGAGAAACAGATAAAGGGGTGAGAGAGAAGGAAAGTCTAAAAAAGATAGAGAGGGGAGAGTTAATTAAGTAGAGAGAGAATTGGAGAGGAGAGAGAGAGAAGGAGAGACAATAAGAGTGGGGGGGGTGGAGTTTAAATAGAGTGAAGAAGTGACGCGGAAAAAGTAACCTTAAATATAGCTTTGTGCTTTGCGCAAATAAATATAAAAAAAAAAACAGAGTGAGACAAAAATACTGGTAATTAGGATGTGACTCCCAATATAAAACAAATAGCGATAAAAGGTGAAATCAACCCACCGAAGCAATATTTCTAACTAGACAAAAAAAAGTTTGCATTTCAATGCTAATCGCTGTTGTTTTTCATGTCACTGTAGTCCAGGGCCGTCAGTTGGTAATGTGAGCTGCTGCTGCGATTGAAACATCAGAGTCCAGAGAGTTAATGAGCCATGACGAGGAAATGAGGAAGAGATAGGAAACCCAGATGGCAGCTGCGCGCGTGCACGCTATCGTGAACTCAAGCTGGTCGCCAGCCGAAAGCCAGTGTTTGCACTTCCAAAACCCGCTTACTAAAACTCTCGGCCAGACCAGCGCAAGCGCAGGCCGAGACCTAAAAAACACACCGAGACGCCAGTGAAAATAGAGAGTGAGTAATTCAAGTTCACATCGTAGAAGAAATGCGCGTTAGTACTTTCATTAACTTTGTCCCCTGAGGGAATCAAATACAAACGTTTCCGCGCTGGAGCACTAGTCATAATTCGTTTGGTGCGATGCTGCTCTGCCAAACTATCAGTGAAAATGCCCCGAGTTCTAACCCCCAGGCTTAGAGAAACCAATATGCCGGTTGCAATTAAACCGTCATTAGCAACACGGAGTGTTTTCATAATCACTTTCACAAAAGACCACTGAAGTTTTTGTAGTTTTCACTTCAATTACTGCGCGTTAGTTCAGGGTTGATTGTAAGGGACTCTAAGTATTCACATTTCCCCCAACAGTAGTTTCAACTGAATTGATGCACCAACCTGCACAACTGAATATAGCCATTCATGCAGGCAAGTTGTTTCTTACTACCAATATAATAGAGACATTTCGCCTCCTTCGCAAACATAATACTTGCTTACAGCATTATTCCCCCACAGGCCCCACCGTCGCCTCCAGTGCCAGAAATTCTCGAATTAGTAGGAACATCTTCCTGTTCACAACGTAAGGTAATTACGTGCTTGGCCTGACAATGGAGAAACAACATACCTCCATGTAGGTAATGGGTGTAAGTAACACACACCTTGTATCTTTTTGACTCCTTAATAGACCACACCACGTCCAAGTCCTGACGAAAACCCTTGACTGCTTACGGGATTGGAAACGCGTTGACAACAGCGTCTGGGAAAAGCAAACCCTATTGGCTTAGGAGAAGGCTTAATTCACTCCCTCCATAAGCCACCCTCGACAAGATACATGGGATACCCAGAGCTGTGCATATAGGCAGGAGTATGAATAGTGGTAGCAAGCTGTGACTTACTACTCCGCCTTGATGCTGTTTTTGATTTATGGACTGGTGCTTTAGTTACCCCTTTGTGTTTTTGTAACTGTCTTTTTGATCTCTCACAATTTATCAATGTATTATACACATTTGCAAATACTGTTTATATTTTGTTAATTGTCTTTGTGTCGCTTATGTTGAGAAATGTCATCCGTTTGTGTTGTCCGAAATGTTTGACATGAATTGAATGTTGTTGCATTTACGGAATAACTCAGAAAAATTGTGAAATAAATCACAAGAGCCTATGAATTAATTCCATTTGGCCCTTCTCTTGATTAAACTTTAAACAGTAGCTACTGGATACTCTCAAGTATATAACTTTTCAAAATGATGGCACTCCCTAGAGTCCTATACGCCCTACAAAATACCCTGTTTCCGGTTCCCCCCTCCTATTTTAAAGCAATTGAAACTGAAGTAAGTAATCTCCTTTGGGATGGAAAACCCGCCTGCATAGCAATGCATAATTTGGTGAAGGGCTGGTATGATGGCGGAATTGCCCTTCCAAATATAAAAGTATACTATTGGGCTTCACAGCTCACCATGATAAACCAATGGATCCACGCTCCGCAAGAGGAACCGGCGTTACGCATGGACAGATATGTCCTGGGTGCAGAGGGCGTCATGGGAGCACTCTATAATAGGTATCGGGGGACTACCCTCATAGGACCAGCAGCACACACTGTACGAATATGGTTCACTGCACTCTGCGCACTTGGCTGGGAGGGGGTTTTAACACAAGCCACACCACTTTGGGAAACCCGACGATTAGGCAAATTACGCAATAGCAAAGGATTTAAACAATGGGACCTAATAGGTATCTCCCGGGTGGGGATCTGTGGAGTAGGGGCAAGGTCATTGCATTCGCTCAGCTCCAAGAAACATATGGGATGGCATCGACGGAAACTTTTCGTTACATGCAGATTAGACACGCACTTATGAGAACTATCCCACCGGGAACTGAGCTCCCAGAGGCCTCACCATTAGAGGATAGACTATTGACGGACCACATGGCAAAAAAAGCGATTTCCCAAACCTACCGCAAAATTATAAATAACCAACCGGACCCCACAAAAATCCTTAGGGACAGATGGCAGACCGAAATTGGGGAACTGGACGAGACCGACTGGCAGGAGGCACTTGCGTCCCCGCGAGAGGTTGCAATACCCTCTAAATTAAAGTTAGTGCAACTGAAAATCCTCCATCGAATCTACTACACACGAACAACTATGCACCGAATGGGTCGCGCTGACGCACCACTCTGCGACAATTTTGGGGGCTGGGTACCTTTTACCACATACTGTGGGATTGCCTGGAAATCAAACCATACTGGGAAGCTGTCATGCGCACCATCTCACGGGTGGGCAGAGCTACCGTTGAACCGGAACCCGAGAGATGTCTTCTAAATATCTGGGAGCCGACGGACCTTAACCAAATGGCCCAATGCTGGGCGACGTTAGGTATGATGATAGCAAAACGGAACATAGCTCAACACTGGGGAGCGAGGTTAATTCCCACCTATCGTCAGTGGTGCTGTGACATGGATGGCGCAATGATAGCAGAGTAAGTGGTATATGTACATAGAGGGTGCCCCAAGAAATGGACACAGGTGTGGGGAAAATGGAACGATTTCAGGGGTAACATTTGCGATCCGCCTCTAGTTGAGTCGGTGTCAGATATCCGTGACTAAATGTGCAGACCGGGGGCACTGCGACGCTCTCAATACTCTACATAAATACGTCGGAATGATTATGAGGGGAGACTGTGAAGAAGAGCATATAAATGTAATCGATAAGTATATGACTAATCAATGTTCCATGCTGTATATATGTTTTTCAGTATATAGTAATATGTACCAGTTAATAAAAAATGCTAATAAAAAATGTTAAAAAAAAAAAGAGACTCCAACAAGCGGGACTGAACGAATCACAACAGCTCGCTAAGTGGGGCATAGATGTCCAACTTATGCCACAATCAAAATATCCACATGTCCGAGCAGAGAATAGCGGGGACAAGGGCCCCGGGTCCATCCTGCGCGGGACCAACAGTCAAGGGGCCCACAGCAGCAGCTGGACCGGCTCTAAGGCCCCCACTGGCATTAGGATCACATGCCGCAACAACCATCGAACCGTACATGCAAGGCACCTTGCTTTAGATCAAACAGGAGCATCAAGAATGCAGCTGCACTGTTCCTAAGAAATGTAGTACCAGGCCTGGCCGGGCGGAGGCAAGGGAAGCAAACCCGCCCCGGCAGCCATTGATCATAATCTCATGGAACATTGCAGGGATCAGCAAAATCACAAAAGGAGATGATGCCAAAGAGTTCCTAGAGAAGGGCGATATAGTATGCTTCCAAGAGAGATGGGCTTTGTCTAGCACCCATTTGGCAGGGTATTATGAACACCAGGTTGCAGCAACAAAAAGGAACATCTTTGGCCGGCCAGCAGGCGGATTGTCAGTTTTTATAAAACATGCCTGCAGCCTTGTGGCCACAGAAATACAATCCACAACCCCAGGGATACAAGCTCTATTGATCAGAGGCCTGAATCTAAAGTCCCACCCGCTCCGCCTTCTGCTAATAAATTGTTACATCAATCCAGCACAGACCATTATGAAAGACTCTATGGATGCGCTGACACAGATGCTAGACGATCTCCTAAACAAATATAAATCCCATCAGGTAATCATAGCGGGGAACTTCAATCTGAGGGATCTAGATAAAGCAACTCCCCTCCCCGGTGAAGGGCTGGGCAGAACCCCTCTACAATCTCTTCAAAAATCACAAGCTATGCACAACTCCTACACTAACAGAAGAACGTTCGACATCCTGACATCCAAAACCAACTTTTCAGAATATCTCGACAATCGATTACATTCTAGTCGGTGACACCATCACTGCGAGACTGAAAGATTTCGAAGTCGAGGACAGGGCCGAAAGGGGTCATAGGCCCCTGAGAGCTGTGATTCAGCTTGAAGTACCAACGGCTACCATCTTTCAACCAATAGGAGAGATGAGAGGGGAAGAAAGGTATAAAGTCTTCCGGAGGATAAAATGGTCTGAAAATATAGGAGAGAAGATGCGAGCTCGGCTGGATTTGAAGCAGGAAGGCACTCCTCCAACCTATGTACCATTAATAAAGGATTGGGAGAACATTGTAGAGTACCTCCAACTGAAGCTGGGAAACCCTCAACATCAACGCCCGTGCATCAAAGTGCCATCGATTGCGGCAAGCAAACGCCCCCCAAAAGATATACTCGAAGGAAAACATGCCCTTCGCAAGGCCTTAGAAGTAAGGAAAAGAGGGGGCACACCAACTGAGGGTCCTTCGGTTACAGCTTTGAGGCCAGCGTTAAGAAAGAAACTGTGGAAACACAAAATGGAACTCACAGAAAAGAAATGGCTCAAAGTGTTCTCCCTGCTGAAGGAAAAGAACTTCTCGGGGTTGTGGATGCATATTAATCAGTTGAGCAGTCGAGGGGCTCCAAGAGAAAATGGAGTGGCGGAGCACGATTGGTTAAATCATGCAACACAACTATATTCGAATGCTTCTTCCAACAAAGGCAACTCTAGTGATGAACTGGGGAGAGGGGCAGAGCTGTCTAAATAATACAAATCTTCAAAATATAGGAGTCCCCTTTGACAATGGTCCTACAGATCAGATCACCTGGGAAGAGGATCACTGTAGGTCGCCAGGTACAATAAACACCGACATGGTTACCACGACACTCAAGAAAATGAGGAACGACCGATCTCCAAGGCCAAATGGGTTACCAGCACCTGTATTTAAAACAGCGCCGGACTTTTGGGCAGCAATCCTAACCCCGCTTTTTAATAATATCTTTTCTACAGCAAGGACACCAAACTCTTGGAGGGGCTCCATACTTGTCCCAATCTTCAAAAAAGGTGACCGCTCGAAGCCATCAAATTACAGGCTTATAGCCCTCCTCTATCTTGAAGCAAAGGTTTACGCTCGACTTCTCCTGAAGAATCTGGAGTCTTGGGTACAAGAAAAAGGCATCATCCCCTTCTATCAGTCAGGCTTCAGGTCACAGTAGTCGACTTTGGATAACATCATAGCGTTAGCCCATTTATCAATTCAGACGGTGAAGAAGAAAAGTCTCCCACTGTTTTGCTGTTTCATTGATTACAGCACAGCCTTTGACAAAGTGGATCGCAGAAGGTTCTGGTGGAAATTAGACAACTGGGGAATTCCATCCAAACTACTGAATGCAATAAGATCCCTATACGAGGATACCTGGGTGCGGGTCAAAACAAGCACCAACACAGTGACCCACAAAATGACTACAAACAACGGGCTTAAACAGGGCTGTGTGTTGGCGCCCATCCTCTTCAATTTGTACACTGCAGACCTGGGGGCTGCTCTGCAAGGGGCCAACTTAGTAGCTCCTAGGCTGGAAAGTGTGAGGTTGCCGGTACTACAATATGCTGACGATACAGCAATAATGGACCACACCAAAGTTGGCCTCCAAAGAGCCCTGCACGCGTCGGATCGCTTCAACAAGGCTAACTCCCTGACGGTCAACCAGGGGAAGACCAAGGTAATCGTCTTCGGGAGAGATCATCACAAAAGGCAAGCACAATGGTGCGTGGGCGATCTGCAAATTGGCACAGTGGCTTCTTACAACTACCTTGGGGTCTGGCTCTCAGAACGGGCCAATGTACACATCCATTGGAAACATCTGACCTCTAAGGCCAATAACGTCATGCACCTGCTAAGACAACTGAGCCAACATCTGCTAAGTCCTTCAGCTGGACCAATACTGACTGTTCTAAAAGCAGAATTGCTCCCAGCTATCAGTTACGGTCACCTGGCCTTCCCTGGAACGCAAGATGCTTTTTAAAATCTAGCCCAAGCCCAAGCATCCAAATCAGGGCTCCTTATTCCGCGGTCAGCCAGGAAATCAAGGCCGAGACTGGAGCTCGGCCTCGGGAGGCCGGACCTGACATACCAGCGGGATCCGATAAAGCTATATCTAAGGATCTTGAGGGCTTCTGCTGTCACCCTAAGATATCAACTGAGATCCGCCTTCGAGGAGGTAGGGACAGCTTGGCATGCCAGCCTTGGCCACGCTATCAACACACACAAGATTTCTACGACTTTTGGAAATTCCACTCACTGCCTGGAAGAAAGCCGTAAAGTGAAACATCCTTTGCTCCAGATATTAAAGCCGTCCGCTCAAGCTCTAATCTAGAGCCACTGAACAAATCATACATGCCGGGAAAAGCTCCACCCTATCGAAGTGAGGCCCTGACACCGCAAGATTGCAGTAAAATACTTTTTATGAGACTCCTATTGTTACGTATCACTGATTTCAATCCAGCATGGGCACGTAAGGGGGAAAATGTAGAATGCAGGCTGTGCTCCTTCCGGAAGGAGTCCTGGCTGCTGCCCCAAACTGAATAATGAACGTCGGCGCCTTCTTCGCCCGATCTGTATTGTTAATGGGGCAAAGACCTGCAGAGAGGCTTCGGCTTTATGCTTTTCCAAATCAAAGGCAATGAATTTAGCAAGACTGGGAAGATTCACGCATCTGATCGGGACTGCCTTGAAGGAGTGGCAGGAATGCAATCCCGCCCCTGTAACTGACGCGCTACATCATGCCGACGTAAGCAAGGGAGTCCCCGACAGGCACTAAGGGGCGCCACCTTTTTAATCAGAATTATTAAGTCCCAGTATTTTAAAGCTTCGTATCTACTTGTTTTTAATCAAAAATGAAATACAAGTGTCACTGGGGACTGCAAAATGTGCCTAAAGGTAAAATGGCCGTGTATAAAGTCAGGATATTGAAGGGTAGGGGAGGGTGCAGGGGTGGCAGGGGGGAACTGCCTATTTCATTTATTCTTTTTTTACCCACGTTCTTGCTTTTACTGTAATGATTTTAATTAATCGAACAGTTGATAAAATTGTCAATGAGTGCTACAGGAGTGGAGTCTGAATGTACTAGTTAGTTTCCTACTTAAACTAACAAGTTGTGATCAGATGTTTAGCTATGATAAGAAGGTATTTATAGCGCGCTCGCTCACCGTTCGTTTCTTGGCGCTGGGCCACAATGAACGACGGATTGTCCGGGGACAGATGTGTGAGGCCTGATGGAGTCACCACCTTTCAAAGCCTCCGAGAGAGGCAGCGATTGGTTGTAGCGGGTACTGCCCTGGCAGCGCAGCGGCCTTTGCTAAGATAGCGCCCTGAGCGTGGGCGGAGACAGTTGGCGCCCTCGCTGATGGTAGTGAATTAAATGAGGCCGCAGGGGGTCCCTTCTGGGGCCCCTGAGCACAAACATCCCCGACCTCCCCCAGCTCACCCAAACCACCCATAGCCGAGCTGCCTCACGCAGGTGATGGCTTTGTTGATGTGTGCCAGCAGGGGTCAGAGGGCAAAGGGAGGGCAGGGAGGGGGCTAAAGGGGTGTTGAAAACATCGCCCCCGTATGATAATGAAGGACTAAAAAACACTTTAAACTTCAAAATCGGACAGAAAGAACAGGCAGGGGGGACAAGGCTGCAGCAAGATGAGAAGGGCGCGGCTGCTGGCATAGCCTTAATGCACCCAGCTCCATGCGTCCACAGCTCCATGCGCCCAGCTCGCACAGCTCCATGCACCCACAGCTCACACAGCTCCATGCGCCCACAGCTCAATCTCACACTGCTCCGTGCGCCTACAGCTCCATGCGTCCACAGCTCACACTCACACAGCTCCATGCGCCCACAGCTCAGTGCATCCACAGCTCACACTCACACAGCTCCATGCGCCCACAGCTCACAGAGCTCCGTGCGCCCACAGCTCACAGAGCTCCGTGCGCCAACAGCTCCATGCGTCCACAGCTCACACAGACCCATGGGTCTAAAGCTCACACAGCTCCGTGCGCCCACAGCTCCGTGCGCCCACAGCTCCACGCGTCCACAGCTTACACAGCTATGTGGGCCCACAGCTCACACAGCTCTGTCCGCCCACAGCTCACACTCCCACAGCTCCGTTCACCCACAGCTCCATGCTCACACAGATCCATGCGTCCACAGCTCACACAGCTCCATGTGCCCTCCGCTCCATGCTCACACAGATCCATGCGTCCACAGCTCACACATCTCCGTGCGCCCACAGCTCCATGCGCCCACAGCTCACACAGCTCCATGCGCACACAGCTCCGTGCGCCCACAGCTCACACAGCTAAGTGCATCCACAGCTCACTCACACAGCTCCATGCGCCCACAGCTCACACAGCTCAGTGCATCCACAGCTCACTCACACAGCTCCATGCGCCCACAGAGCTCCGTGTGCCCTCAGCTCCATGCTCACACAGATCCATGCATCCACAGCTCGCACACCTCCGTGCTCCCACAGCTCCATGCGCCCACAGCTCACACAGCTCCATGCGCACACAGCTCCATGTGCCCACAGCTCACACAGCTCAGTGCATCCACAGCTCACGCAGCTCCATGCGCCCACAGCTCACACAGCTCAGTGCGTCCACAGCTCACACAGCTCCATGCGCCCACAGCTCACAGAGCTCCGTGCGCCAACAGCGCCATGCGTCCACAGCTCCATGCATCCACAGCTCACACAGACCCATGGGTCTAAAGCTCACACAGCTCCGTGCGCCCACAGCTCCGTGCACCCACAGCTCCGTGCACCCACAGCTTCATGCTTCCACAGCTTACACAGCTATGTGGGCCCACAGCTTACACAGCTATGTGGGCCCACAGCTCACACAGCTCTGTCCGCCCACAGCTCACACTCCCACAGCTTCGTGCACCCACAGCTCCATGCTCACACAGATCCATGCGTCCACAGCTCACACAGCTCCATGTGCCCTCAGCTCCATGCTCACACACCTCCATGCGCCCACAGCTCACACACCTCCGTGCGCCCACAGCTCCATGCGCCCACAGCTCCATGCGCACACAGCTCCGTGCGCCCACAGCTCACACAGCTCCGTGCGCCCACAGCTCACACAGCTCCGTGCGCCCACAGCTCACACAGCTCCGTGCGCCCTCAGCTCACACTCACACAGCTCCGTGCGCCCTCAGCTCACACTCACACAGCTCAGTGCGCCCACAGCTCACACAACTTAGTGCGCCTACAGCTCACACAGCTCAGTGCGCCCACAGCTCACACAGCTCAGTGCGCCCACAGCTCACACAGCTCAGTGCGCCCACAGCTCACACAGCTCCGTGCGTCCACAGCTCCATACGTCCACAGCTCCATGCGCACACAGCTCCGTGCTCACACAGCTCCGTGCGCCCACAGCTCACACAGCTCCGTGCGCCCACAGCTCACACAGCTCCGTGCGCCCTCAGCTCACACTCACACAGCTCAGTGTGCCCACAGCTCACACAGCTCAGTGTGCCCACAGCTCACACAACTCAGTGCGCCCACAGTTCACACAGCTCCATGCACCCACAGCTCACACCCGCACAGCTCCATGCGCCCAAAGCTCACACAGCTCTGTGCGCCAACAGCTCCATGCGTCCACCACTCCATGTGCCCACAGCTCACACAGCTCCGTGTGCCCACAGCTCACACAGCTCCGTGTGCCCACAGCTCACACAGCTCCGTGTGCCCACAGCTCACACAGCTCCATGCGTCCACAGCTCCATGCGCCCACAGCTTACACAGCTATGTGTGCCCACAACTCGCACAGCTCCGTGCGCCCACAGCTCCGTGCGCCCACAGCTCCGTGCGCCCACAGCTCCATGCGCCCACAGCTCACACAGCTCCATGCGCACACAGCTCCGTGCGCCCACAGCTCACACAGCTAAGTGCATCCACAGCTCACTCACACAGCTCCATGCGCCCATAGCTCACACAGCTCAGTGCATCCACAGCTCACTCACACAGCTCCATGCGCCCACAGCTCACAGAGCTCCGTGTGCCCTCAGCTCCATGCTCACACAGATCCATGCATCCACAGCTCACACACCTCCGTGCGCCCACAGCTCCATGCGCCCACAGCTCACACAGCTCCATGCGCACACAGCTCCATGCGCCCACAGCTCACACAGCTCAGTGCATCCACAGCTCACGCTCACACAGCTCCATGCGCCCACAGCTCACACAGCTCAGTGCGTCCACAGCTCACACTCACACAGCTCCATGCGCCCACAGCTCACAGAGCTCCGTGCGCCAACAGCTCCATGCGTCCACAGCTCCATGCATCCACAGCTCTCACAGACCCATGGGTCTAAAGCTCACACAGCTCCGTGCGCCAACAGCTCCGTGCACCCACAGCTCCGTGCGCCCACAGCTTCATGCTTCCACAGCTTCCACAGCTATGTGGGCCCACAGCTTACACAGCTCTGTCCGCCCACAGCTCACACAGCTTCGTGCACCCACAGCTCCATGCTCACACAGATCCATGCGTCCACAGCTCACACAGCTCCATGCTCACACACCTCCATGTGCCCACAGCTCACACACCTCCGTGCGCCCACAGCTCCATGCGCACACAGCTCACACAGCTCCGTGCGCACACAGCTCACACAGCTCCGTGCGCCCACAGCTCACACAGCTCCGTGCGCCCACAGCTCACACAGCTCCGTGCGCCCACAGCTCACACAGCTCCGTGCGCCCACAGCTCACACAGCTCCGTGCGCCCACAGCTCACACAGCTCCGTGCGCCCACAGCTCACACAGCTCCGTGCGCCCACAGCTCACACAGCTCCGTGCGCCCACAGCTCACACAGCTCCGTGCGCCCACAGCTCTCACAGCTCCGTGCGCCCACAGCTCACACAGCTCCGTGCGCCCACAGCTCACACCGCTCCGTGCGCCCACAGCTCCGTGCGCCCACACAGCTCCGTGTGCCCACAGCTCACACAGCTCCGTGCGCCCACAGCTCACACAGCTCAGTGCGCCCACAGCTCACACAACTCAGTGCGCCTACAGCTCACACAGCTCAGTGCGCCCACAGCTCACACAGCTCTGTGCGCCCACAGCTCCATACGCCCACAGTTCACACAGCTCCATTCGCCCACAGCTCACACAGCTCCATGCACCCACAGCTCACACCCGCACAGCTCCATGCGCCCAAAGCTCACACAGCTCTGTGCGCCAACAGCTCCATGCGTCCACCACTCCATGTGCCCACAGCTCACACAGCTCCGTGTGCCCACAGCTCACACAGCTCCATGTGCCCACAGCTCACACAGCTCCATGCGTCCACAGCTCCATGCGCCCACAGCTTACACCGCTATGTGTGCCCACAACTCGCACAGCTCCGTGCGCCCACAGCTCCGTGCGCCCACAGCTCCGTGCGCCCACAGCTCCGTGCGCCCACAGCTCCATGCGCCCAGAGCTCCATGCTCACACAGATCCATGCGTCCACAGCTCACACAGCTCTGTGCGCTCACAGCTCTGTGCGCTCACAGCTCGGTGCGCCCTCAGCTCCATGCGCCCACAGCTCCATGCGCCCAGAGCTCTGTGTGCCCACAGCTCCATGCTCACACAGATCCGTGCGTCCACAGCTCACACAGCTCCGTGCGCACACAGCTCTATGCGTCTACAGCTCTGTGCGCCCACAGCTCACACAGCTCTGTGCGCCCACAGCTCACACAGCTGTGCGCCCACAGCTCACACATCTCTGTGCGCCCATCGCTTACACAGCTCTGTGCGCCCATCGCTCACACAGCTCTGTGCGCCCATCGCTCACACAGCTCTGTGCGCCCATCGCTCACACAGCTCTGTGCGCCCACAGCTCTGTGCGCCCACAGCTCCGTGCGCCCACAGCTCCATGCGTCCACAGCTCCATGCGTCCACAGTTCACACAGCTCAGTTCGCCCACAGCTCACACAGCTCCATGCGCACACAGCTCACACAGCTCCATGCGCCCACTGCTCCATGTGCCCACAGCTCACCTAACTCACACAGCTCCATGCGTCCGCAGCTCCATGCACCCGCAGCTCACACAGCTCCATGCGCCCACAGCTCGCACAGCTCCGTGCGCCCACGGCTCGCACAGCTCCGTGCGCCCACGGCTCGCACAGCTCCGTGCGCCCACGGCTCGCACAGCTCCGTGCGCCCACGGCTCGCACAGCTCCGTGCGCCCACGGCTCGCACAGCTCCGTGCGCCCTCGGCTCGCACAGCTCCGTGCGCCCTCGGCTCGCACAGCTCCGTGCGCCCTCGGCTCACACTGATCCGTGCGCCCACAGCTCACACTGATCCGTGCGCACACAGCTCACACTGATCCGTGCGCACACAGCTCACACTGATCCGTGCGCACACAGCTCACACTGATCCGTGCGCACACAGCTCACACTGATCCGTGCGCACACAGCTCACACTGATCCGTGCGCACACAGCTCACACTGATCCGTGCGCACACAGCTCACACTGATCCGTGCGCACACAGCTCACACTGATCCGTGCGCACACAGCTCACACTGATCCGTGCGCACACAGCTCACACAGCTCCGTGCACACACAGTTCCATGCGTCTACAGTTCCGTGCGCCCAAAGCTCTCACAGCTTTGTGCGCCCACAGCTCCATGCGTCCACAGCTCCATGCGCCCACAGTTTACACAGCTCCGTTCGTCCACAGCTCACACAGCTCCATGCACCCACAGCTCCATGCACCCACAGCTACCACAGCTCCATGCACCCACAGCTCCATGCACCCACAGCTCACACCCGCACAGCTCCATGCGCCCAAAGCTCACACAGCTCCGTGCGCCAACAGATCCATGCGTCCACCACTCCATGTGCCCACAGCTCACACAGCTCTGTGTGCCCACAGCTCACACAGCTCTGTGTGCCCACAGCTCACACAGCTCTGTGTGCCCACAGCTCACACAGCTCTGTGTGCCCACAGCTCCGTGTGCCCACAGCTCACACAGCTCCGTGTGCCCACAGCTCACACAGCTCCGTGTGCCCACAGCTCTCACAGCTTTGTGCGCCCACAGCTCCATGCGTCCACAGCTCCGTGCGCCCAAAGCTCTCACAGCTTTGTGCGCCCACAGCTCCATGCGTCCACAGCTCCATGCGCCCACAGTTTACACAGCTCCGTTCGTCCACAGCTCACACAGCTCCATGCACCCACAGCTCCATGCACCCACAGCTACCACAGCTCCATGCACCCACAGCTCCATGCACCCACAGCTCACACCCGCACAGCTCCATGCGCCCAAAGCTCACACAGCTCCGTGCGCCAACAGATCCATGCGTCCACCACTCCATGTGCCCACAGCTCACACAGCTCTGTGTGCCCACAGCTCACACAGCTCTGTGTGCCCACAGCTCACACAGCTCTGTGTGCCCACAGCTCACACAGCTCTGTGTGCCCACAGCTCCGTGTGCCCACAGCTCACACAGCTCCGTGTGCCCACAGCTCACACAGCTCCGTGTGCCCACAGCTCACACAGCTCCGTGTGCCCACAGCTCCATGCATCCACAGCTCCGTGTGCCCACAGCTCACACTGCTCCGTGCGCCCACAGCTCACACTGCTCCGTGCGCCCACAGCTCGCACTGCTCCGTGCGCCCACAGCTCGCACAGCTCCGTGCGCCCACAGCTCGCACAGCTCTGTGCGCCCACAGCTCGCACAGCTCTGTGCGCCCACAGCTCGCACAGCTCTGTGCGCCCACAGCTCGCACAGCTCTGTTAATGTAACTTTATTGATTGGTTAAAATAAAAAAAAAACATTTACAATTTAAAACACGGCTAATTCGTACAATAAAAATTACAATTAAAAACGGTGGGTTTCAAATTACTAAAGATTAGGGAGATCATTATGAGCTAATAATGTTCTGCTAAAGGGCCTCACTCTGGTTTTCAGATATTATAGTCTCTAATTCAATTGTTGAGCCTTTTAACTTGGCCGCCATGCTAAGATGAAGAGGGTTTGGTTGCGGTTGTGGCTTCCAGTAGTTTTGACGCTTTGTAGACAAATTTCGTAAGCCCAATGTTCAACTTAGTGTTGTCAGGATTTAGAGCAGCCATTATTGCTTGGCAGCAAGATCGAACTCCCAACCTGATCCATTGGTCCCGCAATAATGACCGTCTGGCCATGAGCAATGCAGGGCATACACAAACGATGTGTTCCATTGCTTCAGAGTGATAGCCACACAACCTGCATTCAGTACTGCTACCCAGACGGCGCCATTCGGGAAGGTTCTTCAGAAAGGGCCAGTCACCCATCCTCAGGGCTAAAAACTTTTGTTTACAAAAAAGTGCAAATGTGCTTGATAGGTAGGGCAGCTGAACACCCAGTTTAAAATTGGAGATTACAGCCCAAGCGTGTTTCCTTTTTGACAGTATTGCCCTGTCCGAATGAAAGGACCACAGTCTAACAGTTTTTTTTAATGGCGGTCTTTAACACCGGGTGGGTGGGATTTGTTTCCCAGAGGTCTTTTACTCCTAATAACTGTAAACTGCGATCTAGGAGTTGCCGATACTTTTGGCTGGACTGATTTTTCTGTATTTCCTGCCATAGTCGGGCCTCCAGGGAACCCTCCCGAGCACGGCGCAGTCTATGACACAGTTTTATAAACGCGCCTGCCTCTACTCCATGGTGGTCTTGTAGTCACAGTTCGAGTCTAACTTGGGCTGGCGAGGCAGATGTTGACAACCGGAAAGCTCGTTTAAAGATTTTGGTTGTTAGCTTGTTTATTAATGTACTAGTTGTGCCCTTAGTGATCTCGTGCCCATACGTCAAAGAATTAATTACCCTAGCCTTCATCACTTTCAGCATGGGAGTTAGGCTCGGGCCAAGTAGCTGTTTTGACAGTTTTGCGGCGGCAGCTTCTAACGACAAGGCTTTGATTTTTAACGCTTCTTTATGCATCTGGTGTCGAGAAAGATGCCCAAATATTTATAACTGGGGGTTGATTCTAGCTTTGTGTCATTGAAATACCGCCTTTCTGTTGACCTCTTTTGCTTCCCAAAAGATATTGTTTTGGTTTTTGACAAGTTCAGTTCTAAGCAATTTCTTGTCGTGTAGGGAAGCAGTTCGTCCAATAACCTCTGGAGAACCACTTTTGTATGACTCAACAACACCAAGTCATCGGCGTACAGCAAGTTGCTGATGCGGGTTCCATCTAATTGAGGAGGATGGCAATTTACACTGTCGAGTACTGGGGATAGGTCGGATATAAACAAATTAAAAAGAAGTGGGGCCAACACGCAACCTTGTTTGACGGCAGTTTCAGTTCGTATCTTCCCGGAGACATGAGCCTTCACCCAGTTTGATTCTAATCCATGTTTCCGTATGGAGTTGTACTATTGCATGTAGAAGAGGCAGGGGTATGCCCCACGATTTTAATTTCTGCCATAACAGACCCCTGGGCACACGGTCGAAGGCCGCTTTAAAGTCTACAAAGCAACAGTGCAGCTGGGTTTGTTGGACTGTCGCTTTCTCCATCAGGACTATTAGTGTTAACAAATTGGTTGTAGTACCAGAGTTAGCCACGAAGCCCGTCTGATTAAAGGGAAGGCGCGCGGTCATTTCGGCCCAGGCCTGTAGCTCTTCCAATAGAATGCTTGCATAATACTTAGACTCCACGTCGAGAAGTGCAATCATTCGATAATTTTTTAATTTTTAAAAAAATATCTTTTTATTGTTTTATACAAGAAAAACAAACACAATCGGCAATGATACGGTCATAGTGGAATAGCACAGTGGTGACAGCAGCAAAAACATATACAAGAATCAAATGGTGACAACTTATTCTTTGAGTTGAGTCAAGGGGACAGCAGTTCCTCCTCAGAGGAGTGCACCGGGGCCACACAGATTCCTCCCCTATAGGCGTTCCACCCCGACCACACCGCGGACCACTTTCTGGGGCATCCTCGTGCCACATATACAGTCTTCTCCCTGAACATGCACCAGTTCAGAATCTTCTCCCAGGAGGCCAGGGTAGGTGGAGCAGCCGCTCCCCACTGCCGGGCTATATCTCGTTTGGCCACCGTCCACCCAGTGTAGCCCAGGACCTCTCCCTACTCGTTAAATCAGTGGGACCCCATATGTTTAGAAGACATCGTTTAGCCTCCGGACGAATGGTCTTATGCAGCACCTCTTCCATCACCTCATGTATGTCTCGCCAATACTTTTGTATCTGGTCGCATTCCCATATTATGTGGATGAAGGTACCCATGTGCCCACACCGGCGTCTGCAATCACCCCCGTCACTCCTCCCCATGTGGACTAGTTGTGGCCCAGTGATATATGTTCTGTGAAGTATCTTGAGCTGGACCAGCCGCAGACGTGCTGGGATGGCCACCTCCCTAGGTGAGGCAACCGCCTCACGCCACTCCTCGTCATCAAACTCTAAACCATCTCTCTCCCAGCACTCACGTAAGTGCCCTAGTGGGTCGGGGGTATTGTTAATCAATTTCTTATATGTGAGGGAGATCGCTTTCTGGGGAAGATAGCCGTCCAGCAAACGATCTTCCAACGGTGATGACTCTTGGGGGGGGGGGGGGTTGTGCCTTTCTGCAGGGCAGTGGATTCGATAATTTTTAGGCTCATTTCTCTTCCCACTTTTGTAGATTGGGTGAATGATTGCACCTCGCCAAGACTCTGGAACGGTGTTATTTAGTCTACAGTAGAGAAACAAGGGGGTCAGGTATTCTGACCATAGATTGACATCGGATTTAAACATGGCCTGGGGGAGACCATTTGGGCCTGGGGCTCCTTCAGCTCTGGCTTTCGTTATAAAGCGCGAGATCTTATTTTTTAAGTCGTCTGGTGTCACCGTGGTCTCTAACATTATATCGTTCTTTTTCGCTGATTCCTTATGTGTTGGTTGTTCAGACGGTATTTTTAGGGGATGAGCTCGTCTCGGGCTCTCCAGTCCCGGAGGTGAGATCATAAAGTTAACCGGACTGGGGGATTTGGTGTAAGCATCTTTTATATTGATGTCCCCAAAGTGAAGTGATAAAAACTTACTCCATACGGCTCCACTGATATTTGCACTGCCGTAACCACTTGTTCTTTGTGGGCTCCAATTTACAAGGGACCAAAATTGCTTCGAGTTAGGATTTTTACTTTCATAGATGAGCTTCAGCCAGAATTGATCCGAGGCCGCTTGTTTTTCCCTTCGTGTTGAGATCCTAAAAGCTGCTTGAGCTTGCTTATAGTTGTTAAAGTTGATTTTATTACTGGGGTTCTTTCTTGAGAATCGAAGCGCTCGGTTTCGGTCAGTTCTTAATTTCCTTGTGGCTTTTGAAATGCAGAATTGAGGGATTTGTTTTCTCTGGCCCCTCCTAAGTGGCAATTCATTGGGTAGATGGTTTATAAGGGAAGTCCAGCCACTGACAACATGGGTATGTGACTGTAGGGATTGATGTAATAAGGCTCTGCTTTTTTCCATCAGAGAAGGGGCCGTGGTGTCCGACCACTTTATCCGCTTTAGGTCCTCTGTGTAGCTGCCTGCGTGAGTATGGGTAAGTTCTTGATGGCATGGGGTGGTGGTGGATAATGTTATTATTTGTGCCCGATGATCACTCTCTCCTTGTGGTGCAGTTTGATAGCTCTTGATCAGAGGCAGTGTTTCTCTACTCCCTAGAGTGAAGTCCAGAAACGAGAAGGTTCTACCATCTGACCGGGTCCATGTGGGTGGGATGTCAGTGGGGCGGCGCCCATTCAATAAGGTAAATCCTAAGCTGCTGAACTGCAATACCACGTATTCGCCCAATGTCGAAGGTTTGTTTCCAGCAGGAGTTGACTGAGATGCAAAGTGTGGGGAAACTCTTGGGGATCCAGCCCTATGTCTTCAGCAAGATTACAGTAGAGGTTGGTGTTAAAATCTCCTGAAATGATGCTGGGTGCGCTGCCGTACTTGCCAAGTAGGTTACAGATGGTATTAATCAAGCTGTCCATTTGGGATTTTTAGGTCTCGCCTAGCGATGCAGCGCAAAGCGCTGCTCGCTATGCGAGATCTATTGTTGCCGACTTTTGCTCCGATGCGGGACAGGAGATGTGCACGCGCATGGTGCGAGCAGGAGTTGTAATAGCGCCGCAAGCCGCACGCGTGCACATCAACTGTCTGTGCCGAAGCTTTAACAGACAGGAGATGTGCACGCGTACGGCTCGCGGCGTTATTACAACGCCTGCTCGCACCATACGCGTGCACATCTCCTGTCCAGGCAGCCGATGCGCACGCTCACGGCGTATCTTCAGCTTGTTGAAGTACTTTTAGGGTCGAAAGCAGTGAAGAGTCTACTGGGACTGTAAGACCCTGATTTGAGAGACAGGAGGTAAGTAATATGCCAGGGAACTCCAGCCTATGTCCAGAGGGCTGGCGTGTATTTATGGGGCAGTTGGCTGCTTTGATTCTAATAACGCGTACGGACAGGAGATGTGCACTCCGTACGCGTGCACATCTCCTGTCCCCGCGTAGGGCTGGCGTTTCAACACAGCGCGCGCATGGCGCACTTTCACTTTCCCTCCCTCCCCCGTCGGCTCCAGATCATCAGGACATGTGCACGCGTCGGACAGGACAGGAGATGTGCATGCGGCGTTTCAACACAGCGCGCTTTCACTTTCTCTCCCTCCCCATGTTGGCTCCAGATCATCTCGGAAGCTCCCGGGGACCCTGCAGGGCGTCAGCAGTCTCGGAGTCTGCTTGTCTTTTCCAGCTCTAGGTGGCCTTTGTTGAAGGTTGAAGACACGTTAGTACACCTATTGTTATGTGGACAGGGTTTAAATGCGCATTTAAATAGATTTGGCGCATTTAGAAAATCATTTTAAAGTGCGCTGACTGCAATTTTCTGGCCGGAACGCGGATTGCAGTGGATTTTTTTATGAGTCCAGATATAGCTTTGGATTGGAAATAAAAATGTGGTTTTTTGAGGCCGCGCAGAGCCGCTTAAAAGCCGTGCAGCAGCTTTGAAGGTCAGCAGATTTGAGGTGTTCAGACCGACGTTTTCCATTAGCGAGTCACGTCGGCGTGATTGCTGTGCCAACATAACTCAACATAAACGTTCAGAGCCCTGAAATATTTCATTTGTCGAAATCCTTTGAGCCTGGATTCGTGTTCTCCTTGCAGTCTCCTGCAAGGGTTCCGCAGTAATATCATTCTAGTCAAGTAAATACATGTTAATCATGTTCGTGCCTTCCAAATTCGTTCTTCAATGTTTGTTGTCCGTGTCCTGTAACTAATTATGCAAGCACTAATGAAGGCAATGGGACCACGTATGTATTGGTTTCCTTGCGTTTTATGTATAAAAATGTGATCTGTGTAAAAATAGAGTACTAACCAAGAGACATGGCAGTGAACTTGCTATGTGTGTAGTGGCTGTTAAAGGGCCAGCCCAAAGAATGACGTGTTTTTGTGCTATTGTCTTCAAAAGCCTATCAAATGCGGTGTCGTCTGTAGTGCTTTTCGTAAACGGCATCTCCAGTAAAGTGCCACTCATTAGGTGTTTAACACCATTTTCTTCAATCATGGGCAATCTAGCGACCTGCGTGATGCACACGAAGTAGTCTTTCTCGGTGTTTCCCGCAGTGTTTATTATATACATGCTATATTGTATATTTGTTACAGTGAACGGTGAGATTTTTGTTAATTGATAAATTGCAAAGGTGTTTGTATTTTTAAAATGTCAATGATCGGACGATTCTAACAAACTGAAATTTAAATCGGAAGGGACGTCTTTTAAACCCTTTCTAACACGTACGTTTCCTGATGGGTCCCAGTGTAATACATTTTTAATAAAGTGCATATTTTCCCGTTCTTTTACTTGGCAATAACTATGAGATTATTAATTGTAAGCCAATCTAATCACTTTTTTACTGTCAAAACATGTAGGCTACATCACACACAAGTGCACTATACAGAGTCAAGCATGCATTGTTAAACACCTTTGAGAGAGATGTCTTTTACAAAGTCAGGCACAATTTTAATATTTGCATACGCTCTGCTTGTTGTTAAATTGTGCTCAGTACAGGGCATAGCCTGTTAAATACGACTATCAATTTTCAAAGAAGGAAAACACTGAGTAACAGGGAGTTGGAAGTGATGTGGTAAAAAACAGTGTGGTGAAGAAGAGTCAAGGGCTGAACCAAGTCTTTTGACTACACAGACAACATGCACGTCCTTGTTTACAGTAAACCTAAGACAAAGCTTGAAGTATTAATGTATTCTGGGTATGTGTACGTTTGCATTAATTTGAACCAAACAAGTGTTTGCAGAACAATATGTGTATCTTAGTGTCAGATGCCTTAAGTTTGAAGGGTCCCTGAGCGCATCACAGTGGTGTAGGTAGCGTGTAATAGGCTTATGGTTCTTACTACTGCATCTATTCTTTTTTTAGGTCTCGCCTAGCGATGAAGCGCAAAGCACTGCTCGCTATGCAAGATCTATTGTTGCCGACTTTTGCTCCGATGCGGGACAGGACAGGTGCACGCGTACGGCAAGTCCTGGACAGGAGATGTGCATGCGTATGGTGCGAGCAGAAGTTGTAATAATGCCGCAAGCCGTACGCGTGCACATAGACTGTCTGTGCTCAAGCTTAACAGACAGGAGATGTGCACGCGTACGGCTCGCGTCTTTTTACAACTCCTGCTCGCACCATACTGATGATTGTGGATGTCTGATGCCTGATGTCTGATGATTGTGGATGTCTGATGCCTGATGCTGGTGGATGTCTGATGCCTGATGTCTGATGCCTGATGCTGGTGGATGTCTGATGTCTGATGCTGGTGGATGTCTGAAGCCTGATGTCTGATGCTTGTGGATGTCTGATGCTTGTGGATGTCTGATGCCTGATGCTGGTAGATGTCTGATGCCTGATGTCTGATGGATGTCTGATGCCTGATGTCTGATGCCTGATGCTGGTAGATGTCTGATGCCTGATGTCTGATGGATGTCTGATGCCTCATGCTGGTGGATGCCTGATGTCTGATGCTGGTGGATGTCTGATGCTTGATGTCTGATGCTGGTAGATGTCTGATGCCTGATGCTGGTGGATGTCTGATGCCTGATGTCTGATGCCTGTGGATGTCTGATGCCTGTGGATGTCTGATGATTGTGGATGTCTGATGATTGTGGATGTCTGATGATTGTGGATGTCTGATGATGTCTGATGTCTGATGCTGGTGGATGTCTGATGCCTGATGCTGGTGGATGTCTGATGCCTGATGCTGGTGGATGTCTGATGCCTGATGCTGGTGGATGTCTGATGCCTGATGTCTGATGATTGTGGATGTCTGATGCCTGATGCTGGTGGATGTCTGATGTCTGATGCTGGTGGATGTCTGATGCCTGATGTCTGATGGATGTCTGATGCCTGATGTCTGATGCTTGTGGATGTCTGATGCCTGATGCTTGTGGATGTCTGATGCTTGATGTCTGATGCCTGATGCTTGTGGATGTCTGATGCTTGATGTCTGATGCTTGATGTCTGATGCTTGTGGATGTCTGATGCTTGATGTCTGATGCTTGTGGATGTCTGATGCTTGATGTCTGATGCTTGTGGATGTCTGATTCCTGATGTCTGATGCCTGTGGATGCCTGATGGTTGTGGATGTCTGATGCCTGATGCTTGTGGATGTCTGATGCTTGTGGATGTCTGATGCCTGATGCTTGTGGATGTCTGATGCTTGTAGATAACTGTGTGAGTGTGTGATGTGTGTGCCTGTGGCAGTTTTGATCCTTATGCACATATAATGACTCCTGAAGCACAGATGATTTATAAGGGCGATATATCACATTCATAAAATGTGCTTAAGGTGTTACATGTGCACTGTTTGAACACCGTACAAGTGTCAAGTTGGTGCATTATATTTGCTTATTGCTTTACAATACAAGGGACTTTTTTATTATTAAGTGTCACCACTTTGCCAACTGCTCCTCACTGAAACTCTCCAATGCAGGGTGTCTTATACTTCAGGGTTAAATGTGAGTTTAAATGTCTAGGAATAAGACAGTAACACAAACTACCAGTGGGATGTACTACACCCAGACTTCTCAAGTCACTATGTGTTCTAACACACCATCACCAAGTGGGGGAGCGAGCTTAGAGTGCTCTTCCTAGGCTCCCTGCCCTACCTCCTGGCTAGAAGAATCTGGAAGGGGGGTGGCTTCCATTGCAGGAGGTACAGCTCCCGCCTCCTGGCACATCCTCTCCTGGTACATCAGCTGGTCTCTCCATTCAGGAACACTCAGTAGCTGCCCCCACAAGGTGCACTCTGGGGCAGTAATACTCCCTGCATTTTATCGGGGCTCACAGGCTCTGCTGGCCCCCCAGATAACTTCAGAATGTCAAACTCCTCAGCGAGGGATGTCTAACATAGACCCAGGAGGGCCCCACCCAGTGCTTAATTTGAGGCAGTAGTTTACGGTGCTCGACACCAGCAATTAATTGTCAACATCGGCACTTATCACAGTCTGCCACATGGTGGCGCTGTTTGTGTGATTTAGAGATAAGCAGAACAATAGTTTTATTATTTCATTATACATTTAAAACAACAGATACCTGCAGCCCAAACCATTCTTATAGCTGTGGAGGCCTCTAACAGTCTGAATTGTCACACTGGTAGCAGTCTGATGATTAATAGTTGTGCAGGAAATGTAATGGCAATTTTGACAGGGGCAATGGGTGGTGCAAGCTGTAGTGGCCTCCTGGCGAGAGCCCTGGCAATTATTTCTTTACAAATTGAGCACTGGCCCACCCCTGTCACATTTTGGGGATAGCTACATAAGATAAATGTACACACAGTAAGTTAAAGTGCATTTATGGGATCAGCACTTACAGAGAAAATCTTGCAAAGATGCTACCCCTCCTGGACATACCTAGTACCCCTCTCAAACCCACCAGTCACTGTGACAATGTTGCACCTTTGCAAGCACTTTTTGGACAGGAAGCGAACAATGCTTCACAGTTGGGAGGGTGCGAATAAAACGTCAGGAGTGCATGTGGGAGCGGGACAACAAACTGGCACAGTGAAGAAACGAAACAGGATTTGAGGGCCTGCGAGGAGGAATCCTCCTGAAACAAGCATTTGCAAAGCAATAGGTCTCGCATTTACGCAAGTTTAAACTATTGGCATTGTAAATGACAATGCCTTTCATTTATGTTTTGGTTTGTACAACATAAATTAAAGGCATTGTCATTTACAATACCATTTACAATACCAATAGCTCCAAAACTCGCAGTTGCGAGACCTATTGCATTGCAAATGCTTGTTTCTTAGTGGTGCAGGGAGAAATATAGACGTTGAGGACAAGCAACTGAGTATCCATAAGTGAACTTCCCAGCATAATTCCAGAGAGCCAATCCTCCTCAAATTTAATCTGTTTAATGCATTGGAATAATTTTGTTGATGCATATATCGAGAGACCGCCGCTCGGTCTACCAAACTTAGACTGTCTTGTGGTGGGTGTCATGAACTCCAGGTAGCCTACTATTGGGATCTTTCTCCTGCCCATGTTTCCTGTAAAAGGAGGATATCCTATTCTTTTAAAAAGTCCAGAGTGGCGGCGGCGTTAATGTTCCAGGAGCATATTGTTAGACCGTGATTAATGGTGGTTCAATCGGTCCGGTTTCTGGATAGGGCCCCTGGCAGCCATAACCAATCTGCTCCATCGAAGTTTCGCTGATCAGTTGTAGACTCTGGAATTACTGTACTCTGTACGCCCACAGCTCACACAGCTCCGTGTGCCCACAGCTCACACAGCTCCATGCGCCACAGCTCCATGCGCCCACAGCTTACACAGCTATGTGTGCCCAGAACTCGCACAGCTCTGTGCGCCCACAGCTCCATGCGCCCAGAGCTCTGTGTGCCCACAGCACCATGCTCACACAGATCCATGCGTCCACAGCTCACACAGCTCCGTGTGCCCACAGCTCACACAGCTCCATGGGTCCACAGCTCCATGCGCCCACAGCTTACACAGCTATGTGTGCCCACAACTCGCACAGCTCTGTGCGCCCACAGCTCTGTGCGCCCACAGCTCCATGCTCACACAGCTCTGTGCGCCCACAGCTCACACAGCTCTGTGCGCCCACAGCTCACACAGCTCTGTGCGCCCACAGCTCACACAGCTCTGTGCGCCCACAGCTCACACAGCTCTGTGCGCGCTCTGTGCGCCCACAGCTCGCACAGCTCTGTGCGCCCACAGCTCACACAGCTCTGTGCGCCCACAGCTCACACAGCTCTGTGCGCCCACAGCTCACACAGCTCCGTCCGCCCACAGCTCCGTGCGCCCACAGCTCCATACGTCCACAGTTCACACAGCTATGTGGGCCCACAGCTCACACTTGCACAGCTCTGTACGCCCACAGCTCACACAGCTCTGTGCGCCCACAGCTCACACTTGCACAGCTCTGTACGCCCACAGCTCACACTTGCACAGCTCTGTACGCCCACAGCTCGCACAGCTCCGTGCGCCCACAGCTCGCACAGCTCCGTGCGCCCACAGCTCGCACAGCTCCGTGCGCCCACAGCTCCGTGCGCCCACAGCTCCGTGCTCCCACAGCTCCGTGCTCCCACAGCTCCATGCGCCTACAGCTCACACAGCTCCGTGCTCACACAGCTCTGTGCGCCCATAGCTCCATGCGTCCACAGCTCCGTTCGACCACAGCTCCATGCGCCCACAGCTCACATAGCTCACACAGCTCCATGTGTCCACCGTTCACACAGCTCCATGCGCCCACAGCTCACATAGCTCACACAGCTCCATGTGTCCACCGCTCACACAGCTCCATGCTCCCACAGCTCCATGCGCCCACAGCTCCGACCTCCCACAGCTCCATGTGTCCACCGCTCACACAGCTCCAAGCACCCCTCAGAGTATTGGCGTCCAGGAAGCCCCGGCTCCGAGCCTGCGCTGCTGAACGTGGAATCATTCACTCATGTGCTGTCGCTGAGGAAAGACGTCTGTAATGGATGAGAGTGAGCTGGGCCTGTCCGGGGAGTGATCTATGGGCGCCTCGGAGAGCCTTGGGCTGAACAGGCTCAGAGGAAGGCAGTGAGCTGGGGGTGGGGGGCTGAGGAAGGCAGTGAGCTGGGGAGAGGGGGGCTGAGGAAGGCAGTGAGCTGGGGAGAGGGGGGCTGAGGAAGGCAGTGAGCTGGGGAGAGGGGGGCTGAGGAAGGCAGTGAGCTGGGGTGGGGGCTGAGGAAGGCAGTGAGCTGGGGGTGGGGGGCTGAGGAAGGCAGTGAGCTGGGGGTGGGGGCTGAGGAAGGCAGTGAGCTGGGGGTGGGGGGCTGAGGAAGGCAGTGATCTGGGGGTGGGGGGCTGAGGAAGGCAGTGATCTGGGGGTGGGGGGGCTGAGGAAGGCAGTGAGCTGGGGGTGGGGGGGTTGAAGGAGGCAATGAGCTGGGGGTGGGGGCTGAGGAAGGTAGTGAGCTGGGGGTGGGGGGGCCGAGGAAGGTAGTGAGCTGGGGGTGTGGGTGCTGAGGAAGGCAGTGAGCTGGTGGTGGTGGGGCTGAGGAAGGCAGTGAGCTGGGGGGGGCGCTGAGGAAGGCCGTGAGCTGGGGGGGCTGAGGAAGGCAGTGAGCTGGGGATGGGAGGGGCTGAAGAAGGCAGTGAGGTGGTGGTGCTGAGGAAGGCAGTGAGCTGGGGGGGGGCGCTGAGGAAAGCAGTGAGCTGAGGGGGGCGCTGAGGAAAGCTGGGGGTGGGAGGCTGAGGAAGGCAGTGAGCTGGGGGGCTGAAGAAGGCAGTGAGCTGGTGGTGGTGGGGCTGAGGAAGGCAGTGAGCTGGGGGGGCGCTGAGGAAAGCAGTGAGCTGGGGGTGGGGGCTGAGGAAGGCAGTGAGTTGGGGGGCTGAGGAAGGCAGTGAGATGGGGGTGGTGGCTGAGGAAGGTAGTGAGCTGGGGAGAGGGGGGCTGAGGAAGGCAGTGAGCTGGGGGGTTGAGGGAGGCAATGAGCTGTGGTTTGGGGCTGAGGAAGGTAGTGAGCTGGGGTTGGGGGCTGAGGAAGGTAGTGAGCTGGGGGGAGGGGAGCTGAGGAAGGCAGTGAGCTGGGGGTGGGGGCTGAGGAAGGCAGTATGCTGGGGTTGGGGGGCTGAGGAAATCAGTACGCTGGGGTTGGGAGGGCTGAGGAAGGCAGTTAGCTGGGAGGGGGCTGAGTAAGGCAGTGAGCTGGGGGGCTAAGGAAGTGAGCTGGGGGGGCTGAGGAAGGCAGTGAGCTGGGGGTGGGGGGCTGAGGAAGGCAGTGAGCTGGGGGTGGGGGGGCTGAGGAAGGCAGTGAGCTGGGGGAGGGGTGCTGAGGAAGGCAGTGAGCTGGGGGAGGGGGGCTGAGGAAGGCAGTGAGCTGGGGCGGTGCTGAGGAAGGCAGTGAGCTGGGGATGGGGGGGCTGTCGAAGGCAGTGAGCTGTGGGCGCTGAGGAAGGCAGTGAGCTGGGGGTGGGGGGGGTTGAGGGAGGCAATGAGCTGGGGGTGGGGGCTAAGGAAGGTAGTGAGCTGGGGGGAGGGGGGCCGAGTAAGGTAGTGAGCTGGGGGTGTGGGTGCTGAGGAAGGCAGTGAGCTGGTGGTGGTGGGGCTGAGGAAGGCAGTGAGCTGGTGGTGGTGGGGCTGAGGAAGGCAGTGAGCTGGGGGGGCGCTGAGGAAGGCAGTGAGCTGGGGGGGGGCCGCTGAGGAAGGCCGTGAGCTGGGGGTGGGGGGCTGAGGAAGGCAGTGACCTGGGGATGGGGGGCTGAAGAAGGCAGTGAGCTGGTGGTGGTGGGGCTGAGGAAGGCAGTGAGCTGGTGGTGGTGGGGCTGAGGAAGGCAGTGAGCTGGTGGTGGTGGGCCTGAGGAAGGCAGTGAGCTGGGGGGGGGGGGCCTGAGGAAGGCAGTGAGCTGGGGTGGGTGGGGTTGAGGGAGGCAATGAGCTGGGGGTGGGGGCTAAGGAAGGTAGTGAGCTGGGGGGAGGGGGGCCGAGGAAGGTAGTGAGCTGGGGGTGTCGGTGCTGAGGAAGGCAGTGAGCTGGTGGTGGTGGGGCTGAGGAAGGCAGTGAGCTGGGGGTGGGGGGTTGAGGAAGGCAGTGAGCTGGTGGTGGTGGTGGTGGGGCTGAGGAAGGCAGTGAGCTGGGGGGGCTGGGAAGGCAGTGAGCTGGGGATGGGGGGGCTGAGGAAGGCAGTGAGCTGGGGATGGGGGGCTGAAGAAGGCAGTGAGCTGGGGATGGGGGGCTGAAGAAGGCAGTGAGCTAGTGGTGGTGGGGCTGAGTAAGGCAGTGAGCTGGGCGGAGGGGGGGCACTGAGGAAAGCAGTGAGCTGGGGGTGGGGGCTGAGGAAGGCAGTGAGTTGGGGGGCTGAGGAAGGCAGTGAGATGGGGGTGGTGGCTGAGGAAGGTCGTGAGCTGGGGAGAGGGGGGCTGAGGAAGGCAGTGAGCTGGGGGGTTGAGGGAGGCAATGAGCTGTGGTTTGGGGCTGAGGAAGGTAGTGAGCTGGGGGTGGGGGCAGAGGAAGGCAGTGAGCTGGGGTTGGGGGCTGAGGAAGGTAGTTAGCTGGGGGGAGGGGAGCTGAGGAAGGCAGTGAGCTGGGGGGAGGGGAGCTGAGGAAGGCAGTGAGCTGGGGGTGGGGGCTGAGGAAGGCAGTACGCTGGGGTTGGGGGGCTGAGGAAATCAGTACGCTGGGGTTGGGAGGGCTGAGGAAGGCAGTGAGCTGGGGGGTGCTGAGGAATGCAGTGAGCTGGTGGGGCTGAGGAAGGCAGTTAGCTGGGAGGGGGGCTGAGTAAGGCAGTGAGCTGGGGGGCTGAGGAAGGCAGTTAGCTGGGAGGGGGCTGAGTAAGGCAGTGAGCTGGGGGGCTGAGGAAGGAAGTGAGCTGGGGGTGCTTGGCATATGACGAGTCAAGGTAGCCAGTTTCACTCCTGTTCATCCTTGGCGGGTGGCGAGTCAAGGTAGCCAGGCTCACTCCTGTTCATCTTTGGCGGGTGACTAGTCAAGGTAGCCAGGTTCACTCCTGTTCATCCTTGGCATATGACGAGTCAAGGTTGCCAGTTTCACTCCTGTCCATCCTTGGCAGGTGACGAGTCAAGAGAGCCAGGTTCACTCCTGTTCATCCTTGGCAGATGACGAGTCAAGGTAGCCAGTTTCACTCCTGTCCATCCTTGGCATATGACGAGTCAAGGTAGCCAGTTTCACTCCTGTTAATCCATGGCTGGTGACGAGTCAAGGTAGCCAGTTTCACTCCTGTTCATCCTTGGCGGATGACGAGTCAAGGTAGGCAGTTTCACTCCTGTTCATACTTGGCGGGTGACTAGTCAAGGTAGCCAGGTTCACTCCTGTTCATCCTTGGCAGATGACGAGTCAAGGTAGCCACTTTCACTCCTGTTCATCCTTGGCGGGAGATGAGGCAAGGTAGCTACATTTTGTTCTGTTCATCCTTGGCGGGTGACGAGTCAAGGTAGCCAGTTTCACTCCTGTTCATCCTTGGAGGGTGACGAGTCAAGGTAGCCAATTTCACTCCTGTCCATCCTTGGCGTGTGACGAGTCAAGATAGCCAGTTTCACTCCTGTCCATCCTTGGCATATGACGAGTCAAGGTAGCCAGTTTCACTCCTGTTAATCCATGGCTGGTGACGAGTCAAGGTAGCCAGTTTCACTCCTGTTCATCCTTGGTGGATGACGAGTCAAGGTAGGCAGTTTCACTCCTGTTAATCCATGGCTGGTGACGAGTCAAGGTAGCCAGGTTCACTCCTGTTCATCCTTGGCTGGTGACGAGTCAAGGTAGCCAGGTTCACTCCTGTTCATCCTTGGCGGGTGGCGAGTCAAGGTAGCCAGCCTCACTCCTGTTCATCTTTGGCGGGTGACTAGTCAAAGTAGCCAGGTTCAGTCCTGTTCATCGTTGGCGGGTGACTAGTCAAGGTAGCCAGGCTCACTCCTGTTCATCCTTGGCGGGTGACTAGTCAAGGTAGCCAGGTTCACTCCTGTTCATCCTTGGCGGGTGACTAGTCAAGGTAGCCAGGTTCACTCCTGTTCATCCTTGGCGGGTGACTAGTCAAGGTAGCCAGGTTCACTCCTGTTCATCCTTGGCAGGTGACTAGTCAAGCTAGCCAGGTTCACTCCTGTTCATCCTTGGCAGGTGACTAGTCAAGGTATGAATTCACACTTAAGTACGTCCGGTGTAGTGTTATTCAGAGGGCTAGAGGCTAGTACACTGCCTAGAGATATGCCCTATCAGAAATGATAAATTGGTGTGTGGTATGTGGAAATTGTTTCCCTGGAAGGAATCCTTTTTAAGGACGAGAACCCTCACTCATCCAAGGGTGACATGCTTCATCATTGGGTCCCCTCCTCACACCCGGACTGAAAGGTCCGTGGTGTGGACTACAACTCCCAAAGCGGGAGGAGCAGAGGTGTTTTGGTGAGCGATGGAGATAGTCAGCGAGGGACAGAGTGCATTAGAAATCATAATATGTTGTGTGGGGTAAAACTACTTCCAGAGGGCCAACATCTCTTTGTTCTGTAGGTCCAAAGGAGTAGAGTTAAAAAGAGGACTGGGGTTTTTTAACAAATATTCCCCTCTTGGTGGTCAACATGTTTCTGCCCATCAGCGGGCCCCAGAAGGGTTCCAAGGGCATTCATCAGGACCTTGAATGATTAGTCACTCCGTTCAATGTGCTCATACAAAGTAAAATATTATTATTGATACTGGCCCGTCCAGGATCGATCTAGCCAGGAAGGTGGCCCAAATATGTGGGGGGTCCAGCGTCGTTCTAAAGAAATAAAAAGAAAAAGGAGAGAAAACAACAAGTAAACATTTCATGTTCACATAATGTTTGTTCAGTTTAGGAGCGGTGCAAAATTATGTAAACATTGATCTTGACTATTGTCAGTTCCATGTGTTCGTGACTACGTAATATTCAGTTTATCAAACAACTATTCAAAAACAATGATTCAACCTAGCAAACATCTCCTATATTATGTGATGGATCCCTTACCTCCTCATGGAGTCAGTGCTTTCCACCCTCAAGCCACTAGGTCCATCCAGGAGCGCCCCACTGAAAAGGAAACCATAACAAACAGTAGGCCCTGGCAAGTTCTCTGTCGAGTCATTCATGGCATAGGTTTACCATCACCAGCATGTGCAATACTGTTTGACTATTACTGCATAATGGTCAGATGCTTTACCTCGTGTCTATTAAAAAAAAAAACTGCTTAAACGTAGCATAGATGGTACGTTTCTGTCTGCCAGGCAGAAAAGCGCTGTGCCTGTCTGTCAAATACTGTGATTTCTCAAAAAGGCTTAGATATCACATGCAGGAGAAATGCCATGTGTAATATACGGATCACTGAGGGAATGCTCTCATAGTGGCCACAACAAGTGCGATCAACCGTCTGGTCTAGCATCTACATAAAGGTTGTGTGGCGTTTACGGTACCGTGGGACAATAGTCATGTTATACGTGATGTCCCTCAAACTAAAAACCTTAGCTGTGTCCCTGATGAACATCGGGAGATGAAAGGAGGAAAGCGCTTGACCTGCGTGCAGCGTGTCATACGTTTACTTGACTCAAGAAATAGGCGTTAACTCTCCGCGTAGGAAGCGGGAGAAGAAGAGGACATTTTAGCCCACAGTGACACCCAGTGTCTCGTGGAAAATTACTAAAAACGAGAAACCCACATTCACGAGCGATGTCCAAGCTCCACTGAGGGCGGGTAAAAACAAGTGTATCATGCGGGTACTGTGCTAGTTTCACAGAAACATACTGTTCCGCAAATCTTGTCTTACCGGTCACGGGGTGCTGAGGTCCTCTCTGGAGTCCCTACGAGGGTAAAGTCGACCAATGCCGACCGCCAGAAGTCAAAGTAGTGGGCGGAGTAAGCCCCCAACACGTGGTACGTGTTGCAGGCGTCCACGTGTGGATCACGTGGTACGAGTGGCATCCGCGGGTCCATGGGAATTGTAGTTCAAGGCAGATTTCCCTATTAATACTGGATACACCACTACCTTCCCAACCACTACCTTCACACCTGGCCTGCATCTCCCCCCTCCCCCCCCCCACACCCCACAAGCACCCCCATACCTAGTAACATTAAAGGGAGTCCGCCATTATTGGAAAACGGGTCGGAGGACTATAAATAAATAAAGCAGTGCGCTGGATAAGGGGGAGGCTGGATGGGCTGGGGCCGTTGCACGACCAAGTAAATCCCTCCAGAGTCTCGTAGGTCGGACCATCGCAGAACGAGACATAAGGACAGCGTTGTAGTCCACTTCAGAAACGAAGCAGCAGTGATGAGCATCCTCTTTAGTCTGTCATTCCAACCATGGCCCCAATGTGATCAAGGCCCCCCACTAGGGTTACTTCCACAGACCCCCAGATTAAATCATCGAGCGCCCAACACTGCTCGCTTCTCTGTGCCCCGCCTCACAGGGTTGAATCGCTCTCTTCTCTGGAGCAGACGGATCGACTCCCCTTAAAGGAATATTTTATGCCCTAGTCCATGTTTGCCCACTTCGAGGGCAGTCAAGGGGAAAACCTTAAAACTTGATGCCCCAAATGAAGGCACAAACATTGTCACCTGGAATATCGCAGGGGCACCGTGAAAAACTGAAAACCCAGACTGGATCGCTTTTGTAAGTGAAGCTGATATTATATGTTGCCAAGAGACATGGCCCTGGGAGGCCTTAAACTTCAGTGGCCATCAGTCTTTTTAGGTCGAGCGTAAGCGTACGACCTCTTGTATACTTTAGTATACATATATCTCTGTGGGCCAAATGCCATTCCTTGCTTCTCATTTGTTTGTTTCAATGTCCTTTAAAAACCCTTGCTTGCTAGTGGCCAGTCCTGCCTCTTTGTCCCTCCTTTTTCCTCCAAGCAGCAGGGACTTAGTACAATATCATTCCGCTTTGTTCTGTTGATCTGCTTGTGGGGGGACTATTTTGTTATGTTTTCAACTTTGTGTTACACTGTGGCTGCTCAGACCCATAGCTGCTTACATTTTATTGCAGCATTCACCCTCCCGGTTCCTTTCATGTGGCTGGCATTCTTTTGTGTTCTTCCCGAAGGCAGCTCCCAGGCATTATTTATTTTAAACCCATACGGCATTCACGTTTTTGTTTTTTTGTATTAATAATGAATATACAGGGAGAGCCGATGCCGAGACCTCACCCACGCCCCCTTACCACTGCCCAGGCATAGCAACCAGTGCAGCCCGAGCCGAAGGCGCAGCAGCGCCAGCACTACCGACCGCCGTGCCATGGTGCAAACCGAGTTTTTTTGGTCTGGGTAAAACGGACCTCATCCTGGGAACTTCAGGGCAGGGCTACCATTGTTGTGTACTTACAGGAACCCGCCTCGTTGTCCTGCTGCTAGTGAGCGGAGAAAGGCGAGCGAGGCGTGTGCAATGAGAGAAGCAACTGATGCCATTGCTGATATGACTGACTGCTCTGCGTTTGATGGGACGTGCGTGGAGTGCGTGTAAGAGAGTACGTTTGTCAACCGTGTTTTATTGGACACAAAACAGTTATGATTTGTGTTTTTCACGTAACTGTTGCATGCAAACTTTTAATCGACCGTACCATTGCACTGGTAGTGCAGTGTGCCATGCCATATTTTTTCTGATTTCTCACCTAACGATTAGCTAATGAATTAAATGTTAGGTTGAGGCCTTTTATACTTTTGTTTTGGAGCCGCTCTGGTAGCAGGTACATTCTTTATTTCATATTAGGTCCATTGGTTCACTGTCCGGCAGTGCGCTGCAAACAATAGCAGGGGTGATATATGCTCTTTCAATTATCGACCCGAAAAGATGAACGGCTGATGCTGCAATACCTGCACAGCAACGCATGACCTAGACAAAAGTCACGGTAGATATCAGGAGCGAGTGCTCAGCTCACTCAGCTGTCTTGCCAGGGACGCACCCACACATCTCAGTCACATTTCTCTGAAATAACTGCACTTCTGGACATTTTTAAAACTCCCATTTCTCTTTCATTTATATCCACAATTAATGCAAAACAGCTCTTTTTCAGTGCTCTTGTAGAAACCCGCAGCCGCTTATTTCCCAGCCAAATCTGCACAAAAAATGTACTTTAAGAATGTAATTTTGCAATGCAGTATAGCTTTTCAATCCCCGGCGCCACAGCACTCAGTATAATGTGCTGCATGGCTACACACTTATATTGTCCAAAAGGCGAGACCTGCTGGCTGTGCCAATGCTTGTTTTAAAACCAGCTATTCCATCCCTTGCGGGTGGAGCAAAAGGGGCTCTTGTGACCTTCACTTCTACTCATAGACCTGCCTTTTCAGTGACAAAAATATGGTCTTCGTCGCACTTCCAGGCCACACTTTTCTGTTTTTTAAAAGTGCGACATTTTATTGGTGAATTTTTATTATAATAATTTTAATCACTCGGAAACGGAAGCCAAAGTCCTTTTGATTTTCGTGACCCATTTTTTACAAATGCCAATCGAATGACCGTTGTAATTTGGGCGGGGGATTTTAACATCACTCTGTGTGAGTTTGGCGGGGAAAGGGTTTGCAATTGTAGAAACCAGAGGAAACTGATGTCTCCCATTTAAAACATAATCCCTGCGGGCAGGCTCTGAACACTATTATTCTCAAACATGACGTTGTGCCTGCAAATGAAATGGAATTTATTCCCAATTTACACACTTTATTTTTATGTCCCGCAAGCTTGTACAAGTCTTTGAGGTGGTTCCTTCCTCGTTGCATAAGTGACTAACCCTGAGTTTACTGATCGACAAAGCCGCAAAAAATAAAGGTAATAAGATAATCTGCTGTAAAAAAAGAGGGATAGAATTAAATGGCACAGGCTGAACCCTGAGCTTTTTAATGAACAAAAAATCTGTCTATCGTATCAAGGTGTCTTGCTGATAATGTAAATGTAAACTCAATCCTGGAAGATTTTAGGACCCTACGTAGAGCTGTCTCAGACAAATTGACCATTGACACATTCAAAAAGGATCAGCCACTATGTAGATGGTTTAATTCCGCACAAACAACTGAACATTTCTTTGAAACAACATCTCAGTTTGGTGAAATCAAAGCTGCAGGACTTCATTATAAAACTGCGATAGCGGAAAGCAAAGAGGGATTCAGACACACGCCTGGTGGGATCTCATAACGGCGGAAAGACAAGTCCTCGTTCTGGGAGATTATTAATTGTCCTTTCTTTTGAGAGCAAGACGCTGCAAACCTGAAGCCACAATCGCTGCTGACCAATGGGTGAGCCATTTTAAAGTCACGTTTCACACAAAATCAAGTGTAACGACACATATAACTCAAGCAGCTGAATCCCCGCGGCAGGCTGAGCCCACTCGGGGATCTCCTCCAGGTATTGAGGTAAATGAACTTTTAGCAGCAATTGTGAGATGTGCGGGGGGAGCAACGGGCTCAGATGGCGTGCCAGCAGACATTTTAAATCCAGACCTGAAGTCTGGGCGCCCCTCCTGATGAACCTATTTAGGAGAGTAGTTACAGGCCAAATACCCAAGTCATTGATACCGGCCATAATTATACCAATTTTTAAAAAGGTGGATCGGCGCTCACCATCATGCTATAGACTAATATCGTTACTAGATTCCAGTATGAAAAGTCTGGGCCGTGTACTAACTTTTAGCATGCCTGGAATCCTGGGCCACAGAGAATAACATCTTATCCAGTGTATTGTTGCAGACCAGGTGTGGGAACTATTGAGCAGTGCTTAAACTTCTACCTGTTGGCAGGAAAATATGTAATGGCAAAGGAAGGGTCGCTTCACTTGGCGTTTATTGATTGATCCTGCGCTTTCGACTTGGTGAATCGGTCGAACCTCTGGTCGCTTATGGAGAAGATGGGGGTGGAATCCAAACTGCTCTCGCTCATCGAACGCTTACATCAAGGGCTAACTGTTAACGTCTGTTACGGTATGTCGGGTGAAACAACTCAATCAATCAATCAATCATGTCACTTATAAAGCGCACTACATACCCGCGAGGGTCTCAAGGCGCTGGGGGAAGAGGGGGGTGGTGCTGCTACTGATCGAAGAGCCAGGTCTTGAGGAGTCTTCTGAAGGCCAGTAGGTCTTGGGTCTGTCGGAGGTTGGTGGGGAGGGTGTTCCAGGTCTTGGCGGCGAGGTGGGAGAAGGATCTGCCGCCGGCGGTCGTTTTCCGGATGCGGGGGACTGTGGCGAGGGCGAGGCTGGTCGAGCGGAGCTGGCGGTGGGGGTGTAGAAGCTGAGTCGTCTGTTGAGGTAGGCTGGTCCGGAGTTGTGGAGTGCTTTGTGTGCGTGGGTGAGGAGCTTGAAGGTTATCCTCTTGTTGACAGGGAGCCAGTGCAGGTCTCTCAGGTGGGGTGTGATGTGGCTGCGTCGGGGGATGTCGAGGATAAGACGTGCAGAGGCGTTCTGGATGCGTTGCAGCCGTCTCAGGAGCTTAGCCGTCGTTCCTGCGTAGAGGGCGTTTCCGTAGTCCAGCCTGCTGGTGACGAGGGCCTGGGTGACTGTTTTTCTTGTTTCGGTGGGGATCCACTTGAAGATCCTGCGGAGCATTCGGAGGATGTTGAAGCAGGATGAGGAAACGGCGTTGACCTGCTTAGTCATGGAGAGGGTGGGGTCGAGGATGACCCCTAGGTTGCGTACGTGGTCGGTGGGTGGCGGGGCTGTTCCCAGTGATGTTGGCCACCAGGAGTCGTCCCAGGCTGAAGGGTTGGAACCAAGGATGAGGACCTCCGTCTTGTCCGAGTTCAGCTTCAGGCGGCTGGTCCTCATCCATTTGGCGACGGCCTTCATTCCTTCGTGGAGGTGGGCTTTGGCGGTGTGAGGGTCTTTGGTGAGGAGAGGATCAGCTGGGTGTCGTCGGCGTAGGAGATGATGTTGAGGTTGTGCTGTCGGGCGACGTGGGCGAGGGGTGCCATGTAGATGTTGAACAGCGTTGGGCTGAGGGAGGAGCCTTAGGGTACGCCGCAGATGATCTTGGTGGCCTTGGATCGGAAGGGGGCGAGGCGGACGCTTTGTGTTCTGCCGGAAAGGAAGGATGTGGTCCAGTCCAGGGCCTTCTCTTGGATCCCCGGCGTCGTGAAGGCGTGTTCGTAGTGTGTGGTGGCAGACCGTGTCGAAGGCGGCTGATAGGTCCAGGAGGATGAGGGCTGCTGTTTCTCCGTTGTCTAGCAGGGTCCTGATGTCATCGGTGGCGGCGATGAGGGCGGTTTCGGTGCTGTGGTTGCTGCGGAAGCCGGACTGGGAAGGGTCCAGGATGTTGTTCTCCTCGAGGTAGCGGGTCAGTTGTTTGTTGACGATTTTCTCGGTGACCTTCGCGGGGAACGGGAGCAGAGAGATGGGTCGGAAGTTCTTGGGGTCTGCCTTGGGTTTCTTGAGTAAGGCGGTGATCTCGGCGGGCTTCCAGCTTTCCGGGAAGGTTGCTGTCTCGAAGGAGATGTTGATTATTTTCCGGAGATGGGGCGCGATGGCTGTACTGGCTTTGTTGAAGATGTGGTGAGGGCACGGGTCTAGCGGTGAACCGGAGTGGATGGTGTTCATGATCTCGCTGGTGTCCTCGTCGTTGATGTTGGTCCAGGAGAGCAGGCGGTTGGTGGTTGTGGGGGCAGTGGTCTCAGTGGTTGCCGGGGCGGTCGTGGTGTTGAAGCTGTCGTGGATGTTGGCGATTTTGCGGTGGAAGAAGGTGGCCAGTGAGTCGCACAGGTCTCGCGACGGCTGGATGTCGTTGGTGTTGGAGCTGGAGTTGGAGAGTTCCTTCACGATGTTGAAGAGCTCTTTGCTGTTGTGTGCGTTGTTGTCTAGGCGGTCTTTGAGTGAGGCCCTTTTGGCGGATCTGATGAGGTGATGGTGACTGCGGGTGGCGCTCTTGTGGGCGGCGTAGCTGTCCGCTGTCCGTTCGTGGAGCCAGATCTTCTCCAGTTTTCGGCATGTTCGTTTGGAGGCCTGGAGGTCTTCGGTGAACCAGGTGGCTTTCTTGCTGGTGTGGCTGTTGGGCGGATTCTTGAGCGGGGCGAGGGTGTTGGCGCAGTCGTCGATCCACTGTCTGAGGTTGCGGGCGGCGGTGTCGGGGTCGGAGGGTTTGGCGGGTGGGCTCAGGGCGAGGGTTGTGGTTAGCTGGTCTTCCGTGACTCTGCTCCAGCAGCGGCGAGGCATTTGTTCGGTGCGGTGGTGCGTGGTGGGCTTCCTGTAGGTGAAGTGGATGCAGTGGTGGTCAGTCCAGTGGGGTTCGGAGGTGTGGTTGAAGGAGACGTGTGGGCTTGCGGAAAAGATGGAGTCGAGCGTGTGGCCGGCGGCGTGGGTGGGTGTAGTCACGAGCTGTCTGAGTCCGAGGGTGGCGAGGTTGTCGATCAGGGTGGTGGAGTTGGTGTCCTTGTTGTTCTCGAGGTGGAAGTTCAGGTCCCCGAGGAGGATGTAGTCCGTGGAGGCGATGGCGTGTGTGCTGACGAAGTCAGCGATGGAATCGCTGAACTGTGGTCGGGGTCCGGGGAGTCTGTAGATGAGGGTTCCTCTGAGGGTGGTGTTGGGATCGGTGTGGATCTGGAAGTGCATGTGTTCGGCGGTGCTGAGGGTGTCGTCGGTGTTGGTTGAGACTCTGAGGGTGTTCCTGTGGACGATGGCGATGCCTCCTCCGACTCCGTTGGTGCGGTCCCTGCGGGTGATCTTGTATCCGTCCGGGATGGCAATGGCGATGTCGGGGGCTGAAGCGGGATTCAGCCAGGTCTCCGTCAGGAATGCGACGTCTGGGGAGGTTGAGTCGAGAAGGTCCCAGAGTTCGATGGCGTGTTTGCGGGCGGAGCGGGTGTTGAGGAGGATGCATCTGAGGTAGTTGGGTTCTTTCCTGGGCGGTGGTTTGGCGGGGCGGGTGCTGGCGAAGCTGCAGTTCCGGCAGGTGAAGGGCCCTTGGGTGCGCTTCGGGGTGGCCTGGTAGCAGGCGTGATCTTTTCCGGGGTTGAGTGCGTGGAGGGTGCTGGCGTCGTATCGGCGTCTGTTGATGTGGCGGGCGCGGGGGATGCCCGGACCAGGGGGTCTGGCGCTGGGCGCGGTCACGGCGCGGACGGGCGCAGACGGGCTTGCCTTAGGCGCGCCCGCTGCGCACGTCCGCTGCGCGGCTGCCATAAATGGGGAGGTGGGAGGGAGGAGCAGGGAATGGGCAGCGAATGGGCAGTGAGGGGGCGGGGCCGCAGGGGCGCAGCGGCGGGAAACAGGCACAGAAGGGAAAACGAGCACAATCAGGGCATCAAGGGGGCACAGAAAGGAAAAAAAACTAGCACAATCATGGGCAGCAAGGGGGCACAGAAAGGAAAAAACTAGCACAATGAGGGGCAGCAAGGGGGCACAGAAAGGAAAAAAACTAGCACAATGAGGGGCAGCAAGGGGGCACAGAAAGGAAAAACAAACACAATCAGGGGCAGCAAGGGGGGCACAGAAAGGAAAAAACGAGCACAATCAGGGGCAGCAAGGGGGCACAGAAAGGAAAAACGAGCACAATCAGGGGCAGCAAGGGGGCACAGAAAGGAAAAAACGAGCACAATCAGGGGCAGCAAGGGGGGCACAGAAAGGAAAAAACGAGCACAATCAGGGGCAGCAAGGGGGCACAGAAAGGGAAAAAACGAGCACAATCGGGGGCAGCAAGGGGGCACAGAAAGGAAAAACGAGCACAATCAGGGGCAGCAGCAGGGCACACAGACGGAGCTCCTGACATTAAATCCACACGAGGGGTCCGCCAGGGATGCATCCTCGCTCCCTTCTTATTTTTATTATATATAAATGGAATTGCCGAACATTTAACAGAAGTTGGGAAGGATAACCCTCACACAGCACAGACAAACAACCAATCCCCATCCTCCTCTATGTGGACGATGCTGTCCTCGTAGCACGAACGGCAAATAATCTCCAAGCGCTATCAGATTCCTTCCATTCCTACATGGGAGCTTTGGATTTAAAAGTTAATCGTTCCAAATCTGTTATTATGACCGCGGACCCGTAAAACAAAATCAAAAACCTTTGCAATAGAGAACGCCATCCTGGAGAAAGTGGAAGATTTGAACTGTTTGGGGATCATGTTTAGCTCCTGTTTCAAATGGAATTCTCTCTTCATTAATAAGGCACAACAATTCAAGAAAAACTTGGAGGATATTTTTAGATTCTAGCACAGGCTAGGCAGGAAGCCCATTAAAGAAATGCTAACCCTGTACCACATTAAATGCATTCCTGCAGGGTCATATGAGGCAGGCCTATGGGGGTATTCAAATGTGACTGTTCTCCAGTGGGCAGAGAACAGGTTCATTCTCAGATTACTGGTGACCCCACCGGGAGCTGCCACCCTCGTATGTCATGAAGAACTAGGACTGGGGTACCTGGAAGATCTGTTGGGACTGGCCCGCTCTTATTCTGGATTAAGTCATGGATTAAGGGCCTTGGTTAGATCCTGCGTTCAGGATTGTCCCGTCCTCGATGGTGTGGCTCGTATTCCATGGTCACATACCTGACACAAACGCTTGAGGCCATTGAACTGAAAGAGTTGTTTGACAACCCTTATCAAATCCCGAGTGTGAGTAAGGAGGAGGGTAAAACACGTTTTCCCACTTACCGCACAGATATAAGACTAAGAAAGGGAGATCGCGACCACAGATTACCTGCACCCACCCCTTCTCTGGGTCATGAATCCTATACATAGAAGTTACCTTACTCTTTTTAGGCTATGTATGATACTCTATAAGGTAGCTTTCCCTCAACACAGCGTTTGGAAATGTGATTTACCACCGTGTAACTGTGGTCAAGTTTCCACACAAAGCACAAGTCACTTTGTACTGTTTTGCCCCTTATACATTGATTTTAGGAGAGGTTATTTAATTCCTGTTTTAAAGAATTCTAAACCGAGAACACATTAAGAAAGCTTGACCTTCTTACAGAAACTTTCTACCCCAGAGATATGCTAAATTTATCAGGAAGGCTCTTGAGCTAAGGAAAAGATATGAAACATTGGCAGGTTGAGTATATTGTAGTTCAGAATCTTTCGACCTTGGTGTAGTGCTGCTCACGTAACCCTTTTTGTTATGTTGAGTGTGATTGTGTTTTAGGTAATAGCAGAAAATTCTTTACTTGGTGCAATTTGAGATCTAGTCTGATTTTCTTTGAGCAAATTGTGAATGATTTTAAATGCTTAGTAATGAAGAATTTGTATGTATGTATATTTATTGAATTTTGTGGCCAAATGGCCGAATAAAGGGCTACTTGACGACAACAAACATTAAAGATTCAAGAGGATGCTTATAGTATAGTCATTACTATAATGACTATACTGGCGTAAAGTACCTAAGGTTCGACTCCGGTTTATATAGGCCTCAACACCATCTTGACTAATGGAGGCCGCCATCTTCCTTCTCAAAAAGCCACCATATTTTCCCGATTTATGCAGAATCATTGCCATGTTTGCTATTAGATGCAGATGTCACCTGACCTTATCTTTCTAAGAATGGATTGAAGGGCTTCACAATGACACAGATACCACCATCAATGCAACATTTGTCTGGGTCAAATGTCTACTTTCCACATATAACCAAAATAGTGTAGTCTGAATCGACGTCCTTTTACCTTATATGTTCATAAGGAAACGACTGGGACGTATATCTTGATGCACATAATCTATGTCCGACATTCTTAAATTTATATCAGAAATTCCAATTTCTAATAAAGGTTTAGTATATAAGGACAACCGCTTCACCACTTGTCAGGAGAGTTCTTTCACCCAGAGTATCCCCCGAGATTCTGCCAGAGACTGTCGCGCCTACTGCCAGCACACTTCGCAGAACACAGATGCTACATCTCGTCTGAAGCTAAAAACGCTGAGTCCCGGAGGAAGTCTGACTGACTGCTAAAACAGCGTGTGTTTACCGGTCATGGGGAACACGGTCTTCACACCTCCACAGATAAAGACAGCCTTTGCTTCCAGCAAGGTATGCAGCGCATCTCTACTCCCTAAGAAACTCTAGACTGCAAGTTTCTCTGCCTTCCATGCTCTCTTACTAGAGTGCATAGAAGTAGACTTTGGGGTGTCAGGTTCTAGATGACATTTTAATGACATTTTTAGAAAATGTTCATTTTATTCTCGCTATTCATAACGTGCCTTCTTTCTGTTTTTACAGTATTCTTTGTAGTTGTTTTAGACGCACTGAGAAACAGATTGTTTCTGTAGTTCTAAGTAGTTTTAACTTAAGTGTTTATTCTTCTTATTACAAAGTGTGTGATAAGGTGAATAACGAAATACGGTTTGTTCCTGTTTCCACAGTGCCCCTGATCCCTTTATGGGATTGTTAGTAACCCAAAAGCAATACTTCTATGTCCATTACACATTGAACAGTGTTCTGCGGTGGCTGCAATAACCTGTCTTTTACATTCATCGCTGGTGCGTTGAACCGAGTTTACCCGTGGGTGGGAAAGCACATCTTGTAATTACGCCACAGTTGTAACGTAGGCAACAATACTATACGCATAAGTATCCTTCAACGACAAACCTCCTCTTGAATCTTCTGTGTGTTTTGTTACCATTTACATTTGTCTTTAGGCTGCAGTTGGGTCTTTAGCTCTGGCAATCCGTTAGACATCTGTGATGAAGTTAAAGATGTTCATACTGGCAATGACAACATAGAGTTGTGGGGGCTTTGGTCTGCTTTGGGAAGCGTATTCCAGGGACAGGAAATGAAGATTCTGAAAATTGACATTACGCTTACATTTCTTCTTCTTTGTAGTCTGCTCCGAGTCTGCAATACGGACCCCCCCCCTGAGCTCCCTCTAGTTCTTCTTGATGATGACACTGTTGACAATGGTAGAGAGAGAAGCCTGGCCCAGAGATAGAGCCCTGAGGAACAACAGGGGAGGGTTGGACCAGGCCAGCCGAGAGGCTCCATCCAACCCTAAACCATAGATAAATCCGCAAACTCCATATTACGAGAGGACGTCAGGTCACTGCATGACTTGGGGCCCACACAGTGTGCGCCTTAGGGCCAAGCTTGAACCCGAGGCAGTGCAGGTGGCATTTTGGGCAAACTCTGGCGTTTGTTTCTAGTGTGAGCATTGCCAGACTATGTTCAGTAAGCCACTTCTCTGGTAGCGTGAAGTCAAACTATGCTGTCTCTCTTCATGCTTCTACATAATGCTTGGTTTCTTGTTGACAAATAGTCGAAGTGGCAAGTGGTGGTATGTGACACATGCACTATTTACACAGATTATGTGTCTTGTTTTGGACCCTACATATACAGATGACAATACATGGGTGTCACACCAGGGTGCTTTAGGAAAGCCGTGGCATACACATGCGTCATCAATACACTTTGCAAATTTTGTAACTCAGCCACTGATAGGATCATTCTTACCCAGAACCCTCAGTTGCCCAGCTGAGCTCTTATTTCAAAATGCCTCTCCTTGAAACTGAAACAGCAGTATGACCCCCACCCACATTCTGTGGCCCAAAACTTGCATTTTTACATTTGCACGTGCACAACCCATCACAAAACAATTGTGCTGTTGAACTTTACAGGACCTACAAGTGCAGCAAGAGTATGTTGTATTCTGCGAGTATCCATGCAAATGTCATGTTATTATGAACTCTGGACTACAAGTCCCAGAATGGAAAGGTAGCACAAGTACCGGTTATTGAGTCTGGCTGTCCTGTCCACCATCTGTGGTAGGCACACCATGGCAGACTCTGTCCTGTGCTTCCGTGACTGATGGGCCCATTTATAGACGGAACTCATCCGCTCAAAATGCTTTGATATTCAGTGATGGTTCCATCAGCCATCTGTGCCAACCTTGTCCACCTTCCACCATGATATGTCTGCCATTGTAAGCAGGCACAGTTGCTATAGGAATTACCTGCTATAATTGGAAACAGAATATCTGGATATGTAGGCATCTGGCACCAGGTCATGTCCAGCATAATATCAGTCAATCCCTGTGCTCGCGGACAAAGGCAGAAGTTGTAGCCACTATAGAAAGCGGCAGTGCAGTCACCGAAGATCAGCCTGAATTCTTCTAGGCCTCCAAAGAAGCCCTGAAGGTAGTGATACACTTAAAAGCACATTAATCAATAATTTTACTTACTCCATTCATCTTCAATATCATGGTAAGGTATTACAAGAAATCTAATGTCTAATAATGCAAAAAGATCCCTCTAATCAACGTTATCATTAAACATGCAATAATATATTTATAACAGATGGACAGCGTCAAGGAAAAGCCCCACACCAAAGAAATGCTGGTTTGAATAAACCCAATATGTCCACCCAAATGTTAAAAACAAAGTCCCTGTTGTGCAAGACAAGTCCTAGAATTTGGGGAGAGCGATCGAATGTTTAGTTCCACCGTTAAACTGGACAAAAGTGAGTGGATAGTTAAAAACGTCAACACACTTTCCGGGAGCTTATTTCTGAAGCTTTTACTACCTTTATCATGACCACTTTGAGCTCAAACGATAAAGTCAGACATCTTAAATCCTATTCAGTAACATAGTGGGAGGTCTATAAAAAATCACAGGTTGGAATCTTCCAAATTTAGCCATGCTTAGAACTCAGCCAAAGTCTCTACAGGGCCTTTCCAGATACAAAAAATGTTGTTGAAGTACTGGGACTGGTGAAAAGTGTTTTCAAAGAAAGGGGCTAGATCATCGTATATGGGGTTCTCTTCAAATCCCCCAACATACAAATTCAGTCTGCTAGGAGTACTGGCAGCTCCCATGCTTCTCCCTTTTATTTGTTTGTATGTTGACCCGTTAAGCGTAAAATAGTTGTTTTGCAGAACAATCTCAACACATTGCATTATAAATTTAAAAGGAAGGGATTCAGAATTTCTAGTGAGTACTTAATGCACAATTTTAAAAGCTTCGTGTTGCAGGATGTCGTTTCTAGGAGATTATCGCATTACTTTGGGTAAGTCATACTTATGAGTTTTGGGGGATTTTTGTTTCTGTAAAAGCCAAACTATCTAAGAAAGTTGTATTTTTGTGGTGTACCCTGTTACAAGATTCTGTCATTATATCTGGTATCCAAACTATTTATGGCTGTTTCCCAATTTTATGCCTGGGGTGTACACACAAAAGATAGGATTGGAATTAAATGTGTTTTTTAGTTGTTTGTGAATTGGTTAATATCAAACATTGTTTGATGCAATGTTATGGCATGAAATGGTATAATGGGTGTCTACATTTTTTTATGTGAAAATATGCTTGATGTCATATGTTTTAATTATATGTTTGATTTTATATCTTTTTGGCTGAAGATAAACTAAACCTAAAAAGTCTTAATTTTGAGGTATATTTTGTTAGATAGATCTTGTCACCACATTTGGGATTCAACCTAATTATGGCTGCTTTTTAACTTCATGCATTGTGCATACACTCAAAGGTTAGGATTGGAACTATATGGATTGTATGGTTGTTTGTGAATCGCCTAATGTCGAATTACTCGTTGACGCAATTCTATGGAAACCAATGGTATAAAGAGTACCGACATTATTTATGCTAAATTGTTTATGATTTAATTATGTCTATTGATCTTGATTATGCATTTCTATATTTTTTTATAGACCCCACTATGTTATCAGATAGGATTTAAGATGTCTGAGGTTTCATAATTTACGTTGTAATTGGTCCTGATGAAGCAGATAAAAAGCATCAGAGATAGGTCACTGAAACGTGTTTCGACGTTTTAAACCTTCCACTGTTGTCCGGCCTAATGGGGGACCCAAAAATGTGTTCACTTTCCTCCATCTTCTGGGACTTGTGTTGCTCAACAGGGACTTTGTTTTTAACTTTGGGTGGACTGATTGGGTTTGTTCAAACTAGCATTTCTTTGGTGTGGGGCTTTTCCTTGAGGCTGTCCATCTCTTTTAAATACATTATTGCATGTTTAATCCTGTTGATTAAAGTGATCTTTTTCAATTATTAGACATTCTTGTAATACTTTACCTTGATATTGAAGATGGAGTAATTTAAAATATTGATTAATGTGATTTCAAGTGTATTACTATCTTCAGTGCTTTCTTTTGGCCCCAGAAGGGTTCAGGTTATTTGTCGGTGTGAGTGGGTGCTCTTTCACCCTTATCTCCCACATCCTTGCAGTAATTTTAAATTTGAAGGTCCGTGAAGATCAAGCCACATCCGGTGGATGAACTGTGTCAGTGACAGTATGAGTGACGGTTCACGCAGTCTGACGTCCTCACAAAGATAGAAGCCTTTATAATGGATTATTTGTGCTGCTCACTCTTTCATTTTCCCTCTTGTTTCCTCCATAGGTTGGTGTCATCCTTCTTGGTCTGCCATGACCTCCGCTAATTCCTCTAGTACCTGCACCTGCTGACCGTAGTGGATTCACCATGGCGTAAGGCAGACGTGGCCTCCAGAGACGGTGGACAGCGCCATCATTGAAGATCAAAACAAAAAATCTGACGGACCAGCTCCAGGTGACTGAGCAAAAGAATTTCCAATGTCCACCGACAGGAAATCCATCGCAGCAATGTTCCAGTTCCACAACCCCCAATCTGGCCAAATCTATCCACCCGCTGATGGCTTCCTGTCCTGTCGAGGAGCCGTCCTGGCTGAGGGTGGTAGCGACCGGGCCCCGCACTTCAGTCCCGAGGAGCTGGAGCTGCTGGCCGAGGGGGCTCTGGCGAAGTACTCCCAGTTGTACGGCCCGGCAAACAAGCAGGTTAGTTCTACATGCATGAGCGTGCACAGGTCTGCCTCACTGTACGAAGTTAGCAACCGGATTTGGTTTGGTAACTCACCCGCCACACATTCCAATATTTTTCAAACTACATACGATGTGGATACATGATTATGTATATTTTTGCTACACATACTAGTAACTCTCAAGTTAGGGTCACGCGAAGATATCCTTCCAGTCGCAGCAGGACTAGCATGAGTTTAGGGACCTTCAGTATTGGGGAGGTGGACCACCATGTACCTAATTCCATAGGGACAGTGACCACATTGTGAAGTTAGAGTAGGTTAGGTTTAGGTCTCCACCAGAGAATTCCAGTTGGTTGAGGGTCTGTTAACTCCACTTGATAAACATTTAAAGGGGTGAGCGTGATGAGGACTAGTTTGGTCTGTCCCTGAAGACCTCCTTTCATCAGAAGTGTGTATCCTTTGCTCACAGTGGCATGGCTAAGCACCACAGAAGCAGTACGGTTGTTTTTTCTTTGTTTTGCTGGGACGCCTTTCAGAACTGGCTTCCTTTGCAAGTGTTAATCACGGTCTCATTGTGAGGTGCAGCTGTCATGATTGCTGGTGGTGAGGGTGACCCAGAATGATTAACCATTGTGCTAATTCTGTTTTTTTAAAGGTCAAAGCTCAAGCTAAAGTGAAGATCTGGCGGGCCATTGCCAGAAGTGTCCGAACCAAGGGAGTCTATGAGCGCAACAGCCGACACTGCCGCAAACGCTGGGAGGACCTTCGCCGCTGGACGCGGCTCACCTGTGTGCATCTGCTGGGGAGGTCCACTGAGCAGAAGAAGAAGGTGAGCCGCACCATGACGCCCATGATGCGCAGGATCCTGGCGGTGGCGTACCCCGACTTGGCAGAGCAGCTACAGGCCAAAGCGAAGCAGGAAGCGGGTGAGGGATACACCTAATATTCTATGAATTCTGTGCTTGTTATAGTGTGTAACAGTGATTTGTCATACCATGTCACTTAGGAAGGCCAGTCAACCAGGATTTGGCCACACAGTCCTTTTTTTTTTTTTTGTTTGTATGTAAGTTCTGGCATTGATTCCGTTGTTTCACAGTCGTTCACATGACCCACGGGCATTGGAAATGAAGGGGCAACAGTCAAGCTGGTTATGTGACATAGGACTGAGCAAACCAAGCTGTTGTGGCATTGTCTGTGTTACACTTGCAATACTTGTAGTGTTTTTTGCAACCAAGGGTGCCCCCCTTTTCAGTACCACAACAAATGCTGTGATCGCTGTTGTGGGTTGCAGGTTCTAGACAATTGCGCGCTCCGCCTTCCCTCTATCTTTCACATCTGAGCCTCTACATGCTAGTTGTGTACCAAAGAGGTGTCAATGCTGTGTCTGACGCCCAGTGGTGGTGTTAGCTGTATATGGAGCTGACAAGCAGTCTCTACAATGTGATGCTCAGATGATATAGGACATGTTTATATTCGGTGATGATCTTATGGTGACTGATCTCTCTTACACCTCCAGGAACCTTACGAAGACCCAAGGAAGAGGTCGGCCAACCATCTGGGGAGACGCAGGAGGTGCCACTGGAGTCCGAAGGCATTGCAAGCTCCACCAATGGCCTAAGTGGTGCAGATGGTGAGGTGGCTGGCTGGAATGTCAGTTCAGGAATGACCACTTCCAGCGACGAGAAAAGAGAGATATTTGCTACTGTCCCGCCACCTGTGACATGTGCTCCTGTAGCTGCCACCACCACTTCCTTCGCTTTTTTGTCATCCGCGAGGCACCAGTTCCCTGCCAGGAGATATCAGGGTAGGGTCTCGCATGCCGCATACACCCCACCCCCTGCGACCATGCCCTCGGTGCTCGCCTCCCAGGAGGCTCTCAGTGTCTTGAAGGACCTGCGTGCCGGGCAGACCGCGTCCCTGGGTGTTCTCCAGGAGCTGAGCAGAAAGTTGGACAGGGTTGTGGACCTCCTTGAAGGCCTTCATTCAGCCCAGGCTGCCCAGTACAGCAATATCCCAGCTGCTGGTACCTTCCAGGAGACGGGGACGTCACCTCCCTACCCACACACCATCTGGTCCTCAAACCCGAGCTTCCACTAGCGGCCCAGCCCCAATCCAGGTTTTGCTGGCCTCCCTCCCACCGCTCGAGATGGCTTTGAAACAGTGTCGCAAGGACATTTGAAGGCTGCGCAAGGCAAGATGTGGGGGACCTACACACCAGAATGAAGGACTTTAAAAGACTATATGTTTCCTATATGTCTGACCATGTTTACCCTATCACTCAGATTTGTTATGACTTCATTTTTACCTTAACTTACATAAATGTACATTATGATGTCCTGAGGGTTGTGTTGTCTCTTTTTTTATCTAGGGCATATGTTTTGTTTTTCTTTTATACTACATTATTTTCAGAAAGGCACATGTCTGACTGTATGTTGTTTCCTCAAGAGTCAAGGTCACCTTCCCCTCTGGTACTGGGAGGGTTGGTGGGGGGGGGGGGAGTTCATGTGGGATCTGTTTACTGTGTCTGCGAGGCTTTTGCCCCATCACCTTCTCTCTCCCACTTCCTCCTGCTTTGGGAAGCGCACACAGCTATCCTTACCTGGCCCACCAGGTGCCAGTATGGCCAGTGCTGTGCACTGTGACAGATGTTGACATTCCTTCCTTTGAGGTGCCCTCTCTGGATTCTGTTTACATTTAGACACATCAGGACTTTCCAGTTCATCTCTTGCAGGGAGGGCACACATTGTTGACTATAGTTTGTAATGTTTTTTATGCTCTTCTGCAGTACACCCTGCGCGGTGTCTAAGAAAACGCATATATTTGACATTTGACCCCTACTAATGGCCAGATTATTGTTTTCTCTTTCCATTTCATAGGGATAGTTTCATTTTTTAATACACTGGTGTGTCTTTTTGCACTCCTTCGTTGTGCATGGACCGTGTTCCTGAATCTCCTTGCTGTGGGTTTCGCGTGTTGCACAGATGCATTTTGGGTGTCGTAGTTTGCATCAGGTTGATGTTGTGATGTGTAGATTCCTTCAGTTGTTGCTGATGGTTGTCAAGTGCTCGTTCAGTGACGCATTTAGGGTTTGTGTTACTGGGTGTACAACAGATGCTCAGATGGGTCCATTGTTGCCACTGGTGTGACCGTGACTATGTGAGATGTGGAGAGCACAAGACTGTGTACATTTTGTGATGTTTAGTGTGGTGAGGTTGTTGGGTTTAGTTATAGCTTTGAATGTAGGCTTTATTTCCAGGCACCATTTTTGGCCATTATTATTTTACGAAGGTGTGTGGGGCTCCTCCCTACACAGGCAGGGTACACACACGCCACCTGCCTTACACACCACACTTACACAGTTGGCAGATGGGTATGCTTTTGGACGCTTGTGTTAATATAGGAACATGTTTTTAAATTTGTGTGACATATTTGTTAGTTGTGCATATGTTTCCTTGTATGTTTCCTTGTTTTGGTGTGTGTCCACTTGCATTTGGTTTTGCACAGCTGTTGCCAGTTGGTCCACGCTCTGGCCCATGTGCATTGGGAGCCCTTAAATGTATTTATTTATTTCATTATTTATGGAGTTTTATATAGTGCAAACATGACCTGTCCGGGTGTCAGAGTGCTGTACATATAGCAATCAAGTCATAGAAAAGAAAAAAGAGAAAAACAAATGACAATCAGAGAAGCGATGATCATGACTTTACATATATATACAGTATATATTTGAGTATTTCAGTTCAAAGATCCTCAGGAGTCCGCCCAACGCTACCTGAGCTGAAGAAGTATCATGTCTCCTAGAGAAGGAGTCTATCCATCAAGAGCTTTTTGCTTCTTTTTTGAAGGAGGCAATCGCGGGGGTTTGTCCTGATCTCAGAAGGTAAGGTGTTCCAAATTCTTGAGGCAAGACCGAAGGAGGAGCTGTTGTAGGTTTTCTGCTTTTTTGAACTTCTGTGGTTTCAATAAAAGAGTCAGTGCTTTTTAAGGAGTGAATGCCCCCAGATATCTCGAGTTTTTTGGCCAAGTCTGCAGGAGTATTATGGTGGAGGGCCTTGTGTGTCATGCATTCAATCTTTAATTGGATTCTAGCTTCCTACGGGAGCCATTTTAGACTTTTTAGGTCTGCAGTAATGTGGTCGGTTCTCCCGAAACCTGTTATGAGTCTGGCAGCTTAGTTCAGTGTGGCCTTTAACGGGGCCAGCTTCACTTTGGGAAGGCCAGCGAGAGTGGCACTCCCATAATCTAATCAGGAGATGACCAGAGATTGTACTGCTAATTGAAAATCCATAGGGTGCAGGAAGAGTTTGATTTTCGTTAGAATGGTAATTTGGTGATTGACTCCTCCGATGTTTGCACTAATACGATCTTGCTTATTAAGATGTTTCTCCAGGGTAATGCGTAGAGATCGAGTAGAGTCAATAATGTGGGGGTAGCAGTTGAGAGCTCGAAGTTGTTTGATCCAATCTTCTATGGGGGCCGAGAGATTCTGGGGGATCAAAAGGAATTCAGTTTTGAGGATGTTGAGCATGCAGTGATTGCGGGTCAACCATTGTGGGGTTTTCAACAGAGTGCAATCATGGGCCTGATTAAGAGTTTGGCGGTGTGGCACCGGGTCAGCCCCGCCCCGCACCACCAAACCCGTGGCCGGGCCGTCTGCAATTTTACGAGTGTTCTCGTGTCTTACAGGCTTTTTTTTCACGCTCCCATGACGGTGCCTCACAAAATGGGCACCACAATGGGAACGCCAAAAACTGTTCCTGCACGGCATGGGCTGTAAAGTCCATGCTGTACAGGAACTGGGGTGCATGTACACAGGGGGGGCACATCTTGTGCCCCCCTGCATGCAACCCATGGCCCTTAGGCACAAGGGGGCCCTGTAGGTTCTCATGGAGGAGGAACCACCATTAAACCGCAGCGGAGAGGAAACCCGTAATATGCTTGGCGGGTCGCGGCGGTCCCACAAGTATATGGGTATCTCAAGTCTGCCACAACACTGCCAGGGAACGGCGGTTCCCTGGCGATGGAGGTGGCGGTGTGGAAATGGCGGTCCAACCACCCTAAGTGTAATAGGGCTGTCGGTAGACCGCTACTGCCGCCCCGCGAGTCTGGCGGTCCATGGACCGCCAGACTCGTAATCGTGCCCCAAGTGTTTTGATATCTTAAGGTGAGGATATTTTCTGATACAATGTGTATCACCAGCATACATGTGGTAATGAATGTTTGAGATCATCAAAATGTCTGCAAGAGGTTCCATTAACAAGTTGAATAGCGTGGGTGAGAGTTTGGCGCCTTGAGGTTCTCCCGTTGTTATCATTGTAATGTCTGATAAGGAATGGTTGATTAGGATTCTCTGAGTTCTGTTTTGAAGGAATGAAGCAAACTAGTTTAAAACGGGACCAGATGAGCCCATCCTATTTTGAAGGAGGTCAATCATGTTGTCATGTTTGACCGTATCAAACGCCAATCAGAGTTCAAGAAGTATAAATAGATCGGATTCATTCTGTTGAAGCAATCTCAAGGCATCATCGACAATGTGTCAGAGCTGATTCAGTGCAATGGTCAATTCTGAAACCAGATTGGTACTGATCTAGAAGCTGGAACTGTTCAATTTGGTTGCAGAGTTGTAGGTGTATACATTTCTCAAGAAGTTTTTCTGGCGTCGGGATGTTGGAGATAGGGTGAAAATTGTTGGGGTCAGACTGGTCAGCATTACTTTTTATAAATTGAGGTGACATGTCCTATCATTAGGCTATCAGAGACCATTCCCTGAGAGAGATGCTTTGATAATCTTTGTCCATAAAGGGAGTATGGAAGATCTAAACTCTTTCACAAGCTTAGCGGGCAGAACATCATTAAAGAGTTAACGGGTTTTGTTGAAGTCATTATTGTGAATATGTCAACTTCGTCAGAGAATTTGAAGGAGCACGAAGTAGCCTTATTTTTTGTAGTAAATCCAGTACGAGGAGGGCTGACCAGGTGCTGCACCGGGAGGAGACTGGGCTGGTCAAGGCTGATCAAACCCTGAGAGGCTAGCTGCAATTCCAATTCAATCTTCCTTGTCTTATTGATGAAATGGGTGAAGAACTCATCACCATTAGGTAGTGTTTCCTCTTCTACAGAGTGTTGTTTAGAATGACAAGTTTGAGTTGAAAAAGTTTTTTGTGGTCTGTTTTTGGCATTATTTAGTTGCGACCTGAAGTAATGTGCTTTTAACTTTTGGATGTGTTTGTTGTAAGAGCTTCTTACTGCCCTCAGATGCTTGAGTTGAGAGCCAGATGGGGAGATTCTCCATGATCTCTCAGCAAGCCTTAGAACGCGCCCTTCTTTGTTTAAATTGCCATTGAACTAGGGCTTAGACTGTCCGCTCGGTACTCTTTTAAGCTATTTCGGAGCGATCTTGTCCTGATTGTCTGTCATGGATTGGGTGTAATGGTCCGTAAGCTCATTCGCATTCATCATGTTTGTAGGAGGAGGTAGTATGTTGTAGCTAATAGCAGGTAGCCCAGTAGGATTAATATTTCTTAAGTCTCTAGACCGTTGTCTGGGTTTAAGTAGTTGCCCCTTTCTAGACAGCACCTTTTCCAGGATAAGGAAGGGGATTAAGTAGTGATGAGACCAGTCTCATGAGGTTATGGATTCAAGTTGTATCAGGTTATCCTTGGCGAAGATTAGATCAAGGGTCGAGCCTCTATTATGTGTTGGGCCATTTCAAGATTGGGTGAGGTTGAGGTCCATAAAGAAGGCCTTGGAGGTGTTCAAATGGGGTAATTTAAGTCATTCCAGTTGATGCTGAAATCCCCTAGGAAGATATGATTGGAGTATTGATCTGAGTTAGAGGAGATGGTCTCTGTCATTTGTTCAATAAAAGGTAGGTTATTACCCGGGGGTGGTAAATTGTGTGAACTTTACAGACCGGTCTGTTATTGCTCCATATTTCTATACCTAGGTATTCACACGATGTCTCATGGTAGCCGTTTTTGATTGTTTTAGGGTGGACATGGATCGGTAAATGCATGCCATGCCACCACCAGCACTTCCGGATCTGTTGAGTCTGATGATGTCTTAATTGGGTGATACTAGTATGTTAAAAGTGGGAGGGGATGCATCATTGAGCCATGGTTCACTTAGGATTAGGAGGTCAAGGTCTTGAGCAAGAATGAGATTAGCGATGTCAGATGCGTGTTTTACTGCAGATCTGCAATTAAGGAGCAAAGATCTTAGATGAGATTTGGTGACAAATGTTTCATGGTGTGTTGTGTAGAATTGTCACAGATTTTGCTTGTTCATTGAGCTTTTGTTGAGAGTCTGTGGGTTGGAGGAAATAGTCTGGATGGTGTTCCACGATGGTGTTGAATCATTATGTGTATTGGTATATGATCGCAGAAAGGAGCGTATGTCGACATCAGATGGGTGTTCAGTGACCCTCTGGGTTCTGGAGTTAGGATTGGAGTAGAGTCGAGTTTTCACAAGGTTTGGGAATTCTCGTTAATCATTGAAGCCTTGTGAGAGAAGTTAGGTCAGACCATAGAGGGTGGAGCGAAGTGATTAGTGTGAGGGGTTCTATTATCCCAAGCGGTCCAGTTAAGATTCATGTGTGTCTCAAGGTTTGAGGTGATGTGTATAAGGTTCTGGAGATTGGCTTTGACTGAAGGTCTTGACTAAGGTCAGTGAGTTTGTCCTCAAGGTAAAAGGGTTGATCATTATGGATGGAATTGTAGTGTAGCCTTGGGGCGGAGGGGGAATGTGTGCTCACTGGGGTGTAAGGGGAGGTCCGGAACCCGGATCGATCATTAATGTTGTGAGAAGGGAAGTCTGGCAGTGGAGGGCTAGGGGAGGGATTGCTCGGTGTGATGGTAGGATGAGGGATAGGAAGTGGCTTAATGGATGCGACATCAGTGGGCATCCTCTGCTGTCGGGAGGCCAGTTCTAGCGAGTCAGAGGTTGTGTGGTCGAAAGGGTCGCCGTATGTGAAATCACCGTGTTGGGGCTGTTGACAAGTCTTGGGCAGTGGTTATCATTTATTGCGCTTCTATGATCTGAGGGCCTGTACCGCTGCAATAAGTAGATAATGGGAGAAGGGCAGGCATCATCGTTAGGAGAAGGTGATCTGGGACCATCAGCACAGGTTCCTGTATTGCCAAGACCAGGGGGACAGGTGGTGACATAGGAGATAAGATGGAGGAGGGACAGGAAGATGCCTGTGTTTCAGTCCCTGCGTGGGGGAGGCACCTTGACTTTGAGAGGCGATGTGGGCATTGTTAGGCATTGTGCTGATACGAAGCCCATGTGGTGTTTTCCTTGACGTATTCATCTGGAGTATTGCAGTGATGGCTCTCCTCCATTGTGCTCTTCTATTGGTGAAGAAGATTAAATCAGTAACCCCCACTCCTGTATTAGCACAATTATAGGTGTCGGATATGAGTGTTTCAGAGTTTCATTATAGGATATTATGTTTGTAACGCTTGGCCGCGCTCTTGGATAGACAGGGGGGGGGGGCAATAATCTTACATGCATAATGGCCCTGCAGTGTCCGCAAACTATCCCTAGAGCTGAGGTTGTTAGGTTCCATATTGGCAGCGAAGTCTAGAGACTCAATGAGTAGGACCTTCTGTTGGTAGTCCAGTGACTGGACTCATACTCTGAGAGAGAAGGAACGCACACTAGCATGCTGCCGGTGGGGGTGAAGAGATTGTACCAAGAATGGCAGTGCAAAGGACTGACTCTGTTGAGATGAGTCGATGTTCAGAGGGACCAACGCTTTGCCACTGTAATAAAACCAATCGAATCAAGGCTTAAAAAGCACAGGATCCTTCCTCCTAACATTATAGAGGAGCCCGGTCATCAGAAAATCTAATTTTCCATCATCGAATTTGGTGGGGGGGTGGGGTAGTAGAGCGTTCAACCCAAGTACCCTTTAAATGGTCTGTTAATCTTCCTTCTAGTGTGAGTGTGGTGTTGGATTCGCAAGCAAAACATTTTATCCTCCCTTGTAGGAGTAGCCTGTTTATCACCATATGCACCCCAGCAGAGAACACTCTAAAGGTAGCCGATGCACATCCATGTATTTTGCTGTCTGTCTGTGAATACCTGGCACTTCATTCTAAAGGGAGGAGTGTGGGTGTGGTAGACCGGGCGTGTAGGTGTGGTAGACCGGGCGTGTAGGTGTGGTAGACCGGACGTGTGGGTGTGGTAGACCGGGCGTGTAGGTGTGGTAGACCGGGCGTGTAGGTGTGGTAGACAGGGCGTGTAGGTGTGGTAGACCGGGCGTGTAGGTGTGGTAGACCGGGCGTGTAGGTGTGGTAGACCGGGCGTGTAGCTGTGGTAGACCGGGCGTGTAGGTGTGGTAGACAGGGCGTGTAGGTGTGGTAGACAGGGTGTGTAGGTGTGGTAGACCGGGTGTGTAGGTGTGCTAAACCAGGAGGATGCACCAACATGGGTCGAGACTCTGAAGAGGGCGGATGGGAAACGATGGAGAAAATGGGGTAAATCAGTCTTGAGAGAACGAAAATAAACTATTCACATCCGGATTTGTCTGTGCATAGAATAGATGCAAACCAGGAACGTCTACCCGCACGCGGTAGAAAAAACAAGACAGCAGGACCTTTCCATCTCTGCACCCAGATCTGCAGCAACATCCCCTTATCCATCCGTTCCGCCCCAACACTGCCCCAATGCTGGAAAGAGTTGAAGACTCACCTCTCTAAAAACCACGACATCACAATGCATAAACCATCCACAAGCCAGCTACGTCTCCTATCACTTATTGACTATATGTTGGTATTTGAACTGGTACTACGCTCTGCTGTGTTTTGGATACGCTCATGGTATAGAAATACCATATACATACATCTGGAGGTGATTAAAATCTAATTATTGATTGCACTGCTGATTATCAACACCTACAATATCGTGGTATAAGAATATCGAGGACAAAATATCAGAAGGTAAGTGCATATCGGGAAGTAGATTTACTCTTCCCAGCTCCACATCTACGTACCTTGAAGATATATGTACCTCAAAGGTACATACATGTGGAGTTGGGTATAGAGCCTCTAGACTTACTTACCGGTCTATTGTTTGTTCGATAGTTTGTCCTTGATGGTCTGTTTCACTGATATCTTTGGATTCAGTATTCAGGGGATATACCAAATTCTTTGAGTGTTAATAAAAACCTTCACAATATGCCCCAGGAATACATCAAACGGGTATAAAACATTATGGAATAAAATGTGTATAACACGGACTGCTTGCCCGCCCATGGAAATAGGCTAAAAAAAGCTTGTTAAAGCCTACAGAGGGCACTTATTATTAGACCATTCAGATTAACGTTTTTAGGTTCTATCAACATTTATCACCAAATTCCTTGTCAAACCCGTATGTGCTCCACTCTAACATAACAATGTGGTTTCACAATATGTTTGTATCTAAGTAGTGGTTTCAAAGAACATTCATGCATCTTTAAAAAAGATGGACATAAAGTAATTATATTGATTTAAGATTCTTGTTCATACTTGAAAAATCAACAGTTTGGTGAGTTAATGACAGGTTGGATCCAGGTCAACTTGAACCCTGCTACAGAAAGCAATTTAAAGCGGAGGCGGATAAACTTCTGTCTCACGTGGCTAGAAACTGCCCTTGTTAACCATCTTTGAGGATACTTTAACAAATCCATCTCAGCCATCTATGTTCTCTGAGAAGCTTCTCATGTCAGTCTCAAAAGGCACAGAAAATACCTGCATTCTCAAAATAGTCAATAATTGGAGACTAGATGGAAGATGGGCCATATATTTTCGAAGTCCAGGTCAGATATACCTCTATGTAAATATACAAACCCTGGATTTCATTGAAAAGACTTTTGGTTACACAGTTCTGCCCAAATAAACCACTTGAATGACATTTCTGGGGTTTTGCGAAGGGTGGTATACAACTTAATTATTGTGGGTCCTGGGTCAATGATTGACGGATTAGATTGAATTCCAGCCATTTCTGAGCCTGGGGGTGACGTTGAGAGGTTAATGAAAGACTTACATGATGTGCATTGTATGAGGTTTAATAACTTGGATTACCTTCCAGGATGTTCAAAGAGCTCCTAATCCAAAGGTGGCAGAAACGTAGTTTTCGATGCTTCCAAGCTGTGGCGCTTACTACATTCTCGTGTAGTTTCCTTAAACGAAGACTCAACAAGCCCGCTTTGCTTTTAAGATGAGACATATGCTGCCTGTGCCCACCCTGGGTCTCAAACCAGTAGCCACTATAGTTTTAGCTCTCGGGTGCTGCACTAAATAAAAACTATTCTCTTGGTTTCCTTCATTTTGACCACCAGTTTGTTAACCAAGTTTTAATGATCCAAGCCTTTCCATGCACACAGTAGATCCCCTGTGGTATTAACCTGTAACTTAGTGTCATCTGCATAGTTGAGTGCAGGAACATGGGAACATCCGAGCGCGAGTGGAAACATGATTTTCTTGCTAATCCAACTGCCAAGATCTGCAGTAAGGTAAGAGGAATGCCACTTGCACCTGTTTCTTCTTTCTTAATTAGGGGGTTCACCGCCAAACCCTTCCATGCTGGGAAGATCAGGCAGTTGTTAAATGAGCCATAAACAAGGGGGCGAGACCTGGTGCCCAATAATGTGGGTCAGATTGGAACAAAAAAGTGGAAAGCCACTGGGACCCAGGGCATCAAAGGAACAAAGGTTTGTTTTCGTGTGCGAACTCCCAAGATTGCCCAGTGGCGGCGGGCGCGTCATCGAAGCTCGTCTGAGCTGCTCATTTTTTACATGAGTTTTGATATGAGCAACGAGGCAGATTGCCACAATTGCTGCCCTCGGTTATAACCCAAGAGTTATCTGACAAATTAACAAAGTTCCACCACCCTTTCCCACCGCAGCACTTGCTGACTGCAGGGGGGGAGGGTACCGTTATTCATAAGGGAGCGCTCTCTTGGCCTCCAAGATTTTGTTTTTATGATTGTTCCTCATGCACTTCATTTCTGCCATGTTTACTATCAAAGGATTGTTTATTCAAAGCCTTGTTTGGTGCTGGCTGGAGACATAACAAAACCACGTGTTCCCTGTTAGAATAGTGAGGTCAGAGGCCAGCGATAAGCATCTGGCAGGAAACAAAAGCCATGAAGGTGAGTCACAAGTTCTTTAACAAAATTCACCCAAAACAGGCAGTTTAAGTAGACCTTTATTATGAGAACAGAGGGAACGTGTGCCAGAGATGTGGACTTTATACCTCCTGACGTCTCAGACTTGTGGGTTTTCATTGGGGCAAGAAATGTTAAAATCTACTTTCCCACAGACAACTAAACATTAAATGACAATGAATAGGGGCAGCGTTGTGGCAGCCTGATGCCACATCCAACCCAGAAGGTAGAAACTGTTTCCATCCTGCGCTGACTCCCTGGCCCCCTCAAATACAGCAGTACAACAAGATTTAGACCCCAGGCCAGTTGGTACACGGAGGAGCTCAGACCGATGAAACACCACTGCAAACAACTGGAGCACAAATGGAGAATGAGCGAGGACAATGCAGACAGGAGCACGTCCAAATTCACCCGAGACGCTACCACCAAAGGCGGACCGCTTCAATACCAGCACCAACAGAAGTAAAGAAATCTTTGCCATTTTTGGCCGCCTCCGACTCGATCATCCCTCTCAAAGGAACTCTGCAACAATTTTTCAATTCTGCAGCCACAAAATTGCATTTACAGCAACTTCAGCCCGCAACCAGACCCAACTGACCCCGCCAAATGCATCTCGATCTTATCCAAAAGCCAACCAATACTAACTACATGGCCTGTCATCACCCCAGAAGACTGCCTACACCATGAAGTCCAACCACTCACTGGCCCCATTGGACCCCTGCCCCCACCGCCCCTGCTCCAGAAGACTGCAACCCTTCCAGCACTCAACTGTCCTCCCATTGATGAAGAAACCCTTTGCGGACCATTCAAGGCTCGCCAAGTAAAGAGTGATTTCCCTGCTACCATTCCCAGCCAAGCTCTTAGAACAAATCATCAACAGACACTTCACCAAATACCTCAACGACCACCAACTCCTGGACAGTACTCAGTCTGATTTCAGACCCAACCATAGCATGGAAAATGCCTTCATTGCAGCCAAGGATGAAATCCTCATTACTATGGACAGAGGAGACCCGACGACCCTCATCTTACTGGACCTCTCCGCAGCATTTGACACGGTCTCCCACCCCATACTCAACCAACGCCCACACGAGATCGAAATCCAAGGACTTGTTCTCCGATGGATCTGCTCCTTGATGACTGGAAGGACCCAGCCAGCCAGCGTGGCACTGTACAGCTCAGATGCCAACAGCCTCATCTGCGGAGTTCTGCAAGGATTCTCCAAGCCCAACCCTCTTCAACGCATACACGAGTCCTCTAGCCAGCATAATCTGCTCTCATGATATCAATGTCCTCTCCTATACCAGTGACAAGCAACTCATTCTCTCCCTCACAGACAAGATGCTCAGTACCCGGATCAAGTTCAGCGCCTGCATGATTGAAATTACCCACTGGATGAAGACCAACTCTCTAAAGCTGCACACCGACAACACCAAAATCATGATCTTCAGGAAGAGCATTTCTCCAAGGGATTCAACCTGGTGGCCAACAGAGCTAAGGCAAACCCCCACCCCCACCACCCACGACAAGAACCTTGGGATCGTCATCAATAGCAAACTCAACGGGACTGCCCAAGTCAATGCTGTCACTGCCTCATGCTTCCTTACCCTGAAGATGCTGAGGAAGAACTTCAAATGGCTCCCAATCAGCACTCCCAAAACTGTCACATACACCCTTGCCACAAGCAAGCTGGACTAGGGGAACACCCTCCATTCCGGGATCAACAAAACACTCACCAGAAGGTTGCAGACCATTCAGAACTCTACAGCCAGAACTGCCCCTAACCTTCCACTCCACACTCTCATCACTCCACACCTGAAGGATCTCCTCTGCACAAACCAGCACAATTCAAACTCCTGCCCCACACTTTCAAGGCACTACACAACACTGGGCCAGCATACCTCAACAATCACAGCTGCTTTCACAAACCTTCCAGACACCTCCACTCGTCCGAACTCACGTTCGCATATATCCCAGGCATTTGGAAAACCAAATACGACGGTCTAGCCTTCTGGTACATCGATCCTAAAGCTTGGAATGACCTGCCACCTAACATAAGAGCTGCCTCCTCCTCACTTCTTGAATTCTACAAGATACAAAAGACGTGGATGTTCAAGTAGTCCCAATAGTCTCTAGGTGTGGCTATACTCACACATGCTCAGCGCCAGGATACCCTCCCAGGTGATAGTGCATTCTACAGATTTGCATAACATAACACTCTGGGAAAAGCATGAAGGTATATCATTGCTATATTAATCTTGTGCCCATCCCTAGTAAAAAAAAAAAAAAAAACTAAGATAAAAATAACAATCCCTACTGGGGAAGGGAAAGGTGAGCAACTGCTGTGCTGCTATTGGTAGTGGGCAGGGTGCCCTTTGAAGTACCCACAAATCCCCTCAGACTCAGTGCCACAAAGTGGGACTGGAATGGGGTTGGCACCAGTGTCCTGCTCAGCCGCCCAGCTTTCGCAGCATGAACAATGAGTGCAGTGAAAGAACGGGACTTTTCTTGGTGTTGTGTGAGGTATGAACACACTTAATTTCAGCAGCTTAACACACTCCATTAGGCTACATCTAAATGCAGCAAAAGTAAAACCATGCTTAGTAAAGAAAGGCAGAGCTGGAGACCACATACGCCAAGAGTGTAGACTGCGCACAGCTTATAAAGAGCAAGGGCAGGCTAGACTCGGCTCTGAGACGGTCCCACTGCTGCAGGCATTGGCGCTGCCTGGGTTAGTCCCGCTTTCCCCCTTCAGCACAGATCCCTGCAGTGACTCTTCACTCAATCAGCATTTGTAGAGTGCGGCACTGTCGCCCTTGGGAGTATCTGGGTGCTGGGGTGCGAGGTCTCCATCGTGGAGCTAACTCTGCGACAGGTCTTGATGAAACGGTGAGCAGAAAAGGCAAAACAGAGACCAGAGAGACTAGCAGAAAAAGGCAAAACAGAGGGGAGAAAAATGAGCAGAAAAGGCAAAACAGGGCAGAAATACTAGCAGAAAAAGGCAAAACGGGAGAAAAATTAGCAGAAAAGGCAAAACGGAGGGCAGAAATACTAGCAGAAAAGACAAAATAGGTGGCAGAAAAATTAGCAGGAAAGGCAAAACAGAGCAGAAGAGGGCAGAACAGAGGGCAGAAAAGGCAAAACAGGGCAAAAAAACAAGCAGAAAGGGCAAAACAGAGGTGAGAAAAATGAGCAGGAAAGGCAAAACGGAGGGCAGAAATACTAGCAGAAAAGGCAAAATAGCTGGCAGAAAAATGAGCAGGAAAGGCAAAACAGTGCAGAAGAGGACAAAACAGAGGGCAGAAAAATGAGCAGAAAAGGCAAAACAGGAGAGCAGAAAACGAGCAGGAACAGCGAGGCAGTGCAGAAGAGGGCAAAACAGGGCATAAAAATGAGCAGAAAAGGCAAAACAGGAGGGCAGAAAAACGACCAGGAACGCCGAGGCAGTGCAGAAGAGGGCAAAACAGGGCATAAAAATTTGCAGAAAAGGCAAAGCAGGAGGGCAGAAAAACGAGCAGGAACAGTGAGGCAGTGAAGAAGAGGGCAGAAAAATGAGCAGAAAAGGCAAAACAGGGTAGAAAGACAAGCAGAAGAGGGCAGAAAAATGAGCAGAAAAGGCAAAACGGTAAAAAGACAAGCAGAAGAGGGCAAAACCGAGGGCAGAAAAACTAGCAGAAATGGCAAAACAGAGCAGAAGAGGGCAAAACCGAGAGTAGAAAAATTAGCAGAAAATGCAAAACGGAGGGCGGAGAACGAGCAGCAAGGCAAAACAGAGGGCAGAAAAATTAGCATAGACTGCGCACAGAGTATAAAGACCAAGGGCAGGCTAGACTCGGCTCTGAGACGGTCCCACTGCTGCAGGAATTGGCGCTGCCTGGCTTCGCTGTGCTTTCTCCCTTCAGCACTAATTCCTACAGTGACTCTTCAATCAATCAGCATTTGTAGTGCGCAGCACTGGGGTGCAAGATCCTTCTGCAACAGAGCTTGAGCAAATGGTAGGCAGAGACAAGAAACAAGCAGAAAAGGCAAAACAGGGCAAAAAAACGAGCGAGCAGCAAAGGCACAAGAGTGAGCAGAAAAACAAGCATAGAAGGCAAAACAGAGGACAGAAAAATGAGCAGATAGGTAAAAAAGAGCAGAAGAGGGCAAAACAGAGAGAAGAGGGAAGAAAAATGAGCAGGAAAGGCAGAACCGGGGGCAGAAAAACAAGCAGAAAAGGCAAACCGAGCAGAAAGTGCAAAACCGAGGGCAGAAAAAAGAGCAGGAAAGGCAAAAGAGAGCAGCACAGGCTCGAAGGGCTGGGTCAAGCAACAGGATGTGTGAGATTACTCTCCTGGTGCAGTCCTCAGGATGGTGTTCTGCGACAAGAGGTGAAGCT